>JAXDDW010000089.1:1217500-1265000 GCA_034670385.1 Hoplostethus mediterraneus
CTTCTTCAGACACAAAAGAACAACGACAACTTGCCCAATGCTGATCAATCAATTCTTGAAAGACTTACCTTTTTTTTTGGAGTGTTATTTTTGTATTTTTTCTTTTTTTACAACATTCAGGAAACCGGTTTTGCTACATGTCAACTGCTGTATACACCGATAATTGGGCAATTTATGTTTGCACCATTAAAAAAAAAACCACCTCTGAAAGTGTGAGGCATTCTGGTGGCTCAGTTGGCTGAGGCGCCCGCCGTGTTACTGCAACGTCCCAGGTTCGAAGCTGGCTTGGGCCTCTTTCCTGTCCATCTCTACTCAGCAAAATTCACTTAACCAATGGATGGAAACAACACTCTTCTTTCTTTGTTTGTTTGTGTCTATTTCTTTGTTTAGGGTGTGACAGTATGCTTATCCATTGTATATGGAGTGTGTGTGTGTGTGTATGTGTGTATGTGTATATATTCCCCCACAAAACACTATCTACTTGTGCGTGTGTGTGTGTGTGTGTGAGAGAGAGAGAGAGAGAGAGAGACAGAATTCCTTGGTTTTCATTTTTAATTAGGTTTTCCATGCATTGAATGGCGTTGGTAGCAGCTTGGCCTTATTATGCAGCAAACAGGCGTGCCTTACCCGCAGAATGAGAGAGGGGAGAGGGAGTAGTAGTTGGTGATGGTTTTTGGGACGTTCACACCGAAACACACACACACACACACACACACACACACACAGAGCTAGGTAGTGTGCGTGGTGTGATAACTTCATCTCAGCGTGGGGGCGGGTTGCGGGAGAGCGAGGCGCCCGGGGAGAAAGGGATTATGGGTAGGGCGCAAGGCGTGGCGTCCAGACCACCTGCTGAGACAGTGGATGCTTGACCCAGAGAGAGGGAGAGAGCGATGCGCACACAATCATACACACACAAACATAGCTTTACCCTCGCTCAAACACACACACACTAATGTACGCACTCTCTTTCAGACACACACACACACACATTATCAAACACACAAGCTAGTGCACGTGCACACACACACATATGCTCACATAATCACACACAGAAGCAGATGCATAGCTTGACTCTGTTTCAGAAACACACACACACACACACACATTATTGCCCTCTGAAAAGCACATGCAAACTGTACACTCTCTCTCTCTCTCTCTCTCTCTCTGAAGAGAGCGATCCCGACACTTTTATTCGACAGGCGTCATTCTCCTTCCGCCTCTCCATCCTCTCTCCTTTTCCCTCTTATGGCCTTTTGTCCCACTGCAAGGCAATCCATTTGACTATCCGTTTCCATGGCAAATGACAGACACAAAGAGCATGAGCTGTGCGATTATAGATCTGTCTGTCTCACACACACACACACACACACGCACACACAGTCAGCATTACACTATTCGCACTATGACCTTTTGCAACAGAGGGAGTGTGAAAGAAGAAGAAAAGGCAAAAGTTGGAAAAAGAGCAAAAGAACGGCAATTAAAAGATAATTATCTGCTGGAAAAGGGCCACATCTTTCATAAGGTCTGTATTACTATGAAAGAGGGCAGAGAAAAAGAGAGAGAGTGAGAGGGAACCCTGTAGTGTAAATGTCAAAGCCTTGCATTGAACTTCTGCCACTTTCTGATAGTCCTGCTGCTACAGAGGATTACATTAACCCTTGCTCAACTTTTTTGAGCAATTTTTTTTTTACAGTGTGACTTCTTCTCTAGGCAACATTTTTGGATAGAAATACACCTGTATAATCTCTCAATCACAAAGTGGAGCTGCAAGTGAGAAGCGTGTCCCAACCTAACTGAGATGCCACAGATTTGCCCCATTTGCCCCGTATTCATTTCTGGTGTCGGTATGGTCACTGGTAGGGTTGGGTGTCGTTTGATCGGTTTTCGATACAGAAACAGATACCTTTAATTCGATAAGATACCTTCATGATACTTTTTTTGATACTTTATATGAATAAAAGCCATTATATAAGCAGAATATAAGAAAATACAGGCCAATTTCAATTCATTAAATGACAGAATTCCCAAAATTGTCTTTTATGAAATGCCAGGACATCAGTTTGAACTTGAAGCGATCACACACAAACGTTAGCAGTTGGCAGGCAGGTAGTTGTTGAAGAGGTATGTTCTCATTTGAAGATAGAAGACTGAGTATCAGACTCATCAGTCTCAGGGTCGTGGGTTCGAGCCGCACAGTGTCAAGTACCTTTGTAAGTTGCTTTGGATAAAAGCGTCTGCTAAATGACTGTAATGTAATGTAATAGAAAGTTCCTCCTTCCCAGTAGTCGTGAACGCACCCTGAATTACTTTGGCTCGGAACTCTTGATTTACAGGGATTTACAGCTGACGGCTGAAGAAAATCAGTTGGACTACTGCAGCGGGTAATGTCAAAACGCCAAAACCTAACTGTGAATTTAACCACCGTTAGCCAAAAGTAGGCTAGCGTCGTCGCCAAGTCGCCTGAATACAACAATGCTGGTAGTGATTGGCTGACTGCAAAAAAAAACATTCACATCAACAAGTACCAAAGACTTCCTTTGCCAATTTGCCATTTCTTGTGAAGGGGTTGGTGTTGGGTATCAAATGTGTTTCGAAGGCAGTCTTTTATTTCACTCTCAAGTTTCAAAGTCTCAAGAGACTGCCTAAATGTAGCCAACGTTTAAAAACAATGTGGTTACAGTTCCGGGGGAAACATTGAACCCCGTTTTTGGTATGCAAATTGTCACATTTAAAGATTTTGTCACATTTAAAGATCTGCACAAAGTATCGGCTAATTAAAAAAAAACAAAAATTATTTACTTCAAAAGCACACAGGTGTCAGTCTGAAATCAGATTTTTTTGTTTTCAATCCCAGAAAAAAAGCTTTTTTTTTTTTACAGGGTTCCATCTGACAAGACTAATGTGAGTCTCTCCTCCTCACCTCTTCTCTTCAATCACGCCAAAACCAAAAGTCACACACCAAGGGAAGTGTTGAGGTGAATTGCTTGCTGACAAGTGCTTTCATTATAATGCCTACTGCAGGGAAATTAGAATGATTTGTGAAAATTGCAGCCCCCGTCATTTTTTAAGTGTTGAGAGCACTTTTATGAGGCAAAAGTGCAGGGATTGGTCCAAATTGCAAGCCCTCACAATATTTTTGGAAGAACTTTTAATTCTGTCCCTCAAAAAAAAGAAAGAAAAAAAGAGGACCGCAAGACCATGATTACTTCATCCCCTCATCTTACACTGGAAACCTTTTGAGGAAAGCGACACGGGCAGCATTGCTTCATTTCAGAAGCAACAAATGAGGCCAATTAATGTTGATCACAAAGAATGTTAATGGGAAATCTCCCGATTGATACCAAAATTGTCTGAAAGGTTTTGAATTTCTGGTCACATTTGTTCATTTATGTTCCTCTGCCTTACGAATAAGATTTTTTTTTAAATTCAAAATATTCACCATAAATTACTTAAAAAGCCCTGTCTCCAATATTACTTACTTTTTCAATACTTTTTATTTTGTAATAACACAAATAAAATAAATTAAATAAAAGCCACCACTTCATAAGTAAATGGCTGTAGATTTTCTCGTCTTGATGGCTAGGAAAGGTCTTTCAAAACAGCATTAAGACCATCTGATATGAACACCGAAATCCACTGAAACAGCACAATGTGACACCAGAACTTTCCATTAAAAGCAATTGAAGCCCCTCTCACTGGAGTTGGACACATGGGAGAGCAGGGTAGAAACCGACAACTAAATTTTGATTCATCCGTTTGGCAAGCAGAAATAAACATCTCATAGACTGGGAATGGGACCATCTTTGGACTGACCAGCGAACATATTTGGACCGGTGGGAAATCCATCGGCAGTGCTGGTCCCATTGTTGCCAGAATTCCACCTTTTGACAAAGGACACATGAATTATCCAGACCCTGCAAGGCCATACTGTATGTACTGTGTGCCAGTGGAAACACCGGTTGCTGCAGAGCCTTTTCAAGCTTTTCAAAATGCAAATCGCGGAAAACAAATGGGATGAAATGTGTTTTCTAAATCAACTATTTCTGATAATGGCTACATAGACATATATATATATATATACATATTTCACAAACCTTCTCTTTCTCTCCTTCACACTGTGTTGAAGGGATTACTGTTTTTAAATATCTTTCCCATATTCTTGTAGGGGAAATAATGTTACATTAATGTCATGTTTAAAACTATCATTACTTGAGCCATCCGCTGCCAAACAGCCTATCGCTTGATCTTCATCCCTCACTGCTCCCTTTTACGCTTTCTCTCTCCTTTAACTTTTAAATTTCATTTAAGTTTCTTTACTTTATAGATGAGTCGAACCTTTTGCACTATTATTTTTTGAGCCATCCGCAGCCAAATGTACCATCAGGAATGCATCATTTTCTTTTATTATAAAGATGCCATCTGCCGTTAAGTCAAAGTGGAGGTCTAAAATAATCTGCATCTGAATGGAAATTGCCATAGAGCTGATGCAAATAGATGGTGCTGTGCCGCAGAAGCCTTATAGAATCTGTCTGATAGTTTGTATTGGCTGGAAAAGGTCAGAGACTAGAGGGAAAGGAAGGCACCGGCCTCTTTCTCTCTGTCAAGGTTTCTCGTTCTCTGTGCGATCACACCCCGAGAAGTCATTTTTCGTTCTTTATTTCTGTCCCATCGTTCTGCCCCTCTCTTTCAAACACTTTGTTTAATCAAAGAACTGGTCCCAAAAGCGGCCCTAATATTATGACTAATCCAATAGCTATGGAAATGGCGTCAGTGTGTTGGAGACATGACCTTTTCTGAAGCACCCCGAGGACCCTCCAATCACAATACAGTCTGGTCTGTCAATCTAAATGGTCCCTTCTCTGTGTGCGTTACGCCAAAATACCTCCACCACCTACCTGATCACGGAAAGTGCACACACGCTCTAATGCATATATGTGCACTTGCAGGCACATGCACACACACACACAGGCAAATACATGGGACACTTGCAGGTAGCACATATACATTGTCAATGACACTCATATACTATACACATACATTCCCAGGTAGATCAGTGTGCGATTACACACACGTCATTCCATTCCCAAATATGGAAATACCAGACAGATGTGGTGACCATCCAGTTTTAAATAAATCCGATAGTGAAACCTGCAAATCCCAAAGCAACCTATTGAAAGTTCTGTAGCTGCGTGCTGTACCTAACCTAGAAACCCAGCTGGAAGAAGTACTGGAGGCTCTGAGGAGGCCACATACGTCGTGGAAACATCAGCCTGGTTTTATCCCCATAGCCTCATCCTCTGCTGACAGGAGCACTCTTATCTCTACTGTGATAATGATATATCCAGTCACAATAACGGCCTTTAATTAAGGATCAGAGTTTTAGTGTCCCATGAGGGTCTAACTGCTGTTTCAGAGGCTTTTCCAACCTGATAAGGATACAATTGTGGGGGGAAACACAGAATACTTTTCATTTTTCGCCATGAACCATGCCAAATTTAAAGATTGGCATAAAATATCATCTTCTTTCGGCATCATTAACCCTTCCCACTAACCAATTTTACGTTGATCAGCTGTGAAGTGAAAGTTAGATATAAAGTTAGATGGGGTATATGACAAAAAGCAGTATCTTGTGCATATGGTGGTGCATAGTTACAGCTGTTTAATGATTGTTTAAATATGTAATCATTTATTTACTACTTGATCTAAAGCCGGGCAGTACTAAGACAAAAAGATTCTGTTCTGAGAGCTCACAGCTCAACAGTGGTTGCTGGTGTCCAACATCCACCCCCTCTCAACACCAACTACAACTAAAAACTCTGCCCCTATACATATGCTTAAGCTTATCCCTTAAGAACGGTGAACAGTGTATCCCAGCTCTGTCCGGCTACCATGTCTAAACTATATGTACTATCTATCTGTATCTCTTAGGCTAACAAGCCAACATATCAATATTCTAAAGAATCAATATACCAGCAAACATGCTTCTACCACACACAGCAATACAGCAACCTACCTCTACCTGCAAACAATGTCAGCTAGCATGCTACAGACAACCAAAAGCTAAAAACATATCAACATTTTAAAGAATCAATATGCCAGCAACCACGCTACTACCAAGCGCTCTGTCAAATAGCACGGCATAAAAACAGAGGCCTGTACTACGAAGTAAGTTCAACATACCCAGGATATCTTTTCGTTAGCTGGCTTCACTAAGCCTAACAACCGCAATCACGGATAAGCGGTGTCACGAAGGTGGTTATCAACTCGATAAGTCAACCCAGATCCATTAAATGAATGTGTTGCTTAGATGTATTCTCATGGCCTGTAAGACAATTTTAGCCTTATTCTTTCAGCTGCAACCCGGCAGTGTTAAATGCTCTTGGGAGCAAATAAGGAGCAAATATGAAAATATAATTCAAACCGGTAAGTAGACTTACTTGCAAATCTTATGAGGTCAACAAGTACAAGGCTTTAGTGCTTTAATCAAGAAGCTGACAAAGATAAGCCATTCCCTCCACTGATAATCTATATATTTTATATAGATATTGGTCAGGGAAAGCCAAAGGGTTTTGTCGGTCTCTAAACACTCTTGCCTTCCTACCCTCTCACTAGTCGCGCACCTAGGTCCATGGGATCTTCTAGGAATGGTGACGCCATTTTCCAAGAGAATTGATTGGTCAGTAGGCGGTGCTTTTATTTGATCTGTTATCTCGAACATAACCTTCTCTGGAGCAGGTTAGGTGTGCAGCATAAGTTACCATGGCGATATACCCCGGTAAAAAGTGAACCACCGTCGTGACACTGAAAACCCAGGGTTAAACCTGAAGTTACCTTGCTAACCCCAAATTCTGCTTCGTAGTACAGGCCTCTGGTCAATACTCAGCAACAGGGCCGCCTCTCCCTAAATGCAGAACACGCGCTGTGCGTAGGGCCTCACATTCCATGGGGGGCCACATTTTGCGCGATGGCCCGCATTTTGCGCAATATGCGCAATGGATGCGCATTTGCGCTACCGTGAGGCGTGCGTTGGGCACCGAGTCAGCTCGAGGCAGGAGAGAAAGAGGCCTGTAATCTGACACCGTACGCGCCGCTGCAATGATTGACACCAATCGACATCTGACCAATCAGTGGTCAGATGCGCCGGCAGGCACTTGCAGAGCTGCAGAAGAAGAGATGGCCTCTAAAAGACATCATGAGTCGGGAGCAAGCAAGAGGGGAAAAAAATCAAAACAAGAAGGTCGTGCTTCACTTGAAGGTGGATATGTTGTTGAAATGAAAATGTAAAACTTTGTGGCATAAACACCTCAGCTACTACTCATGAGACAGGAGAGAGGCTAAGTGTCTGTTTAGACGTGGACTGGAGATCAAATTATTTTCCAGCGGCCCTGATTACCATTTATTGAATGTCTTGTTAACGCCTTTGTCTGCATATGCATTCACCTCTGTTGAAAATGCTTATACAAAGAAGATGACAAAATTCCGTTAATTTTTGGTTTTGGGGGGAGGGCCTCCAAATAAAATTCCGCTTATGGCCCCAATTTGGCCAGGGGCGGCCCTGCCCAGCAAACATAACCATGCTATTAGCAAACAATGGCAGCTAACATGCTACAAACAAACAAGAACTAACAAGCCAACATTTCTAGCTGCTAAGAACTCGATCCACATGTACCACATGTACTTCTAAGAAAAAAGCACCTACATGCTTCAGTCAAGTAAATGGTTCAGGTCCTATAATACTCAAGAGTACCCACATTAGCTGCTCTGTGCCCCCAGTCAGTGTGATTCCTTTTCTGCCAGATCCTCTGATTGGCAACCACTGCTTTAAACTCCGCCCACAAATGCAGAATTGACCCAGTAGTCTTAAAGTGGACTTGGCTACATAATCCTGGCATCCAACCTCCACAGGGCATTGCTTTGGTTTCCAACCGCGTCTCTCCACCTCTGCTACCAACTCAGTATACCTAGGATTTTCCTTTCATATGCCTCAACTACTACTTCCCATGGCTATACCACTACACCATGTCTGCCCTTAGGTTAGTGCTTTGTAATTAATAGTGTTGTCACTTGCCGTCTTTTCTCATTCTGTTCTTGTAGTCTGAAAATCATACTTCTAACACATAGCAACTAAAATGGATTGGTCCTTTTTTTATTAACTATTCTTGGCTGTTGGCTGGCAATCATGAATCAAAAGGGTGAGAAAAGAAAACGCATACTCCAGGAGATGACTAATTTCAGAGTTTGACAGCCAATGAAGTCACACTAGTGTACTGTAAAATTCAAATCTGGTGCCAAAGTGAAATATTTCTTTAAATTATGGGTGGAGACCCCAAAAGTGGGTCACGGGCCCTGTTTTGGTGGGTTCCACAATAGCGAGAGAACATCCTAATGAGCTTGAGTCCACGGGAGGAGCTAAATTTATTCCATTTCTGTCCCAGGCTGAGGAAGTTTAAAGAGCCGCCACAGTGGGGGATTTTAGAGCAGCCCCCTCCTGCGAATCTTCAAATACTGCAACTGTCAAATGGCTTGGCTTGGGATTCAGTATATCACATAGAGGATAGCCCTCTATTCAATTTAAATATTCAAGGCTGTTCTCGCTATCCTCATTATTGTAGGCCTTAAACTATGGGTTAGGACCAAAGTCACAGGCCTGTCTCTGGTGGGTCCAAACAACACTAGTATGTTTTAATGATCCTGCCTCTCAGGGTGACACACTACGTTTACTCATTTTGAGTCCCGACAGGACCAGAGTACTAGTATGTTTTAATAGCCCTAGTATTGTGTGGTGACTTTATGGGAATTGAATTACCCTCAACTTCTTGTGAAATGTACTCACACAGGATAATGAAAGTCCCCTGAAAACAACGGCGATACAAATTGTATCGGGACAAAATTTTAAGCAAACGCTTGCATCAAAAAGATAGATTCCACTACTGCCTTCGTTTTTCATGACAGAAGGAAAATTTTGCACCTAGACGAAAAAGAAAAACAAATTCCATGTAAGAAACAAATTTTGCACAGCCTCTGCCATCACCAAAATATGGCAATTTGTGCTGGAATTTTTACTTTTTAAATTACAAACATGGATTAAAATCTCCATAATTATTACAAATCGCTGGAGGTTCCCAGGTACTATTAGTCCTGGGGCAAAAGGGCTAATGAGAGACTACATTTACTCTGTTTGGGTCGCTACATGACCAGAGTACTAGTATGTTTTAATGATGCTGTGCCCATCTCGATATCTGTCCCAGGCTGTAAACGTTTAAGAACAGGCAGAGGTAAATTGGAGGGCGTGTTAAGTTCATGTGAATGGCCCTGACCTCTTTCTTTGGGCTTGTTTGCGTAGGCGCTGAGCGCCGAGTGTGATTTCTCCAAGGGTGGCTTATATTACATTAACCACGGCATTATACATCCTCGTATCACTTGACTTCCCAGAGGTACTAAAAATGTGCGTGTGTGTGTATGTGCGTGTGTTCACTTCCTCCTGCTAATTGTAGAGTAGGAAATACATGCTACAGACAAAGTAAGTGTTGAGATGTTAAGACTTCACATAAGCATAAGTCTGTCTATAAGAGGTTTTAAGAGGTTATTTCAAGATTGTACTGTTTCTGCTAATGTTGAAATGCAATGAAAAAAACAAGAGATGAGGTGACAACCTTTCTGGGAAATGTAATATTTTATGTATTCAGCCAGCGCTCACATCTAATAAATTCAACAGTAGAAAAGGTCTGAACTATAATCCCAAATAGCCTAGTTTTAGGGCAAGAAACCACAATACAGCTCTGAGGCCAACTATTCTATCTCCACATTTCACTTGTTTGTACTGTAATCGACAACATATACTGACAGAATGGTGGTGTGGTTTTCTCATTCCTGTGGATAAGTGGTCAAATATGAGATGACGTGATGTCACGTCAAGTTATCTTCAGCACAGCTACAATGGAGTTGGATAGACAATATTTCCAGCTCTATAAAATATCAATCTTTGGTGCTCAGCGCTCATCACTGCGGTGTTTCTGCGCTTCCCTTCCCAGAGATCACCTGTCAATCAAACAGTGTGTCCAGCGCTGTGGTGTCTTTCTCCTTGGATTTTCTGTTGATGGAGTTTGAGTTTCTGTAGGTGACGCTCTTTTCTTTGTCTGTTCAGCCACGGTGGCTATTGCTGCTCATGCTAAATACTGTTTCTTCTTCTTCTTCTGTGCCCCAGATCATTTTTCTTAGGAAATACCTACCTGGCACCGGCTGTTACCTGAGTAACAGTTGTGGTTACTCAGGTTTATAGCCATTAAGCACTAGGCAATGATACGTTCAGGAGAGAATTAAACCCAAGCACTGATGGCCTCGTGAAAAACCACTGCTTGTCGTAGTTGTTGTAAAATTGTGGAACTGTACATCAGCATTGCCTTAAAGGTTTAATCAGATATACTGTAAGCCTTTTGAAGTGGTTTCTGGTTTATATGTTGGCCTGGGGCTCTGATGTCTAGTTTCTATCATGATTGGAAGAAAGCGGCTTCAATTGCCTGGAACCATTGGGAAAATGTTTAATGAGGAAGTGACGGAGAAACTCCAGGTTGCCATTGAGCAAAGCACCCAGCCACTCTAGCAGAGACCAATATTTGCCAACTAAAAGTGCATTGGGCAGCTCCCATGTTTGAATGTACTGTATACATGTTCAGTGTCCAAAAATTAACTTTTTGGCTCATCTGCCAAGGGCTGATAAACTAAAAGAGGTAAACTCAGAGAGAGTGTACGGTGGCCAGAAGGGACAAAGTTTGAAATCAGGAAAAGAACAAAGACTGTACATAAATGAGGCGTTCAAATGTTATTATCTCAAAAAGTGAGCAGGCGGCGTGGCAAGCGAGCCGTATCGATTAACCACCAAAGATAAACTTTTTACAGCCATTTGGAGATTGTGCGGATGGCGATTTCAGACCCTGCACATGTATATCTAACACTCTGTCCTCCTGCAAAACTCCCCCCCAGGATGTTGTTGTTCGTCAACTTACAGATTCAAAATTGGGGCAAAGTCTCTCCATGAATACAAACTAGCCGGTCTGCACAATAAACATGATAGCAGAACTGCAAGTTACAGCTTTAAAATAAGTTTTCGCTTTTCATTAGTGCAGAACAGTCGAAATGATGTACCTTTGCGGAGCTGTCGAGATATCGATGTAAAATTGCAGCTTTGTGTTGCTTTCCAGCACAGTGCACATATTATGATTATTGAATGCATTTCAAACTGTGTGTAATGATTTTAAAAGTAGCTCTTTGTCCCCCGCTTTAGACTTCTTCCAGAATACTGCAGCGTCAGTGTCTACATTGACGTTATGATTACAAAATGCGTTTCAAACTGCCATGTCAGTGACTTAAAAAGTGATTTCCTTGCCTCTGTTTGGGCAGAGCCGGAGACATTTCTTTCTGTAATAACACAGAGTTTTATAGATATTGATGTAGTACTGCTGTGTGTGAGGAAACAGTATAACTGCCATAATGATGACAGAAACCAGTGCACCTGACAACATAAAGGTGGTGATAGAGGAGACAAACTGCCTTGGAGAACAATAAGCTGCGTGCGTGTGTGCGCATATGTGTGCATTCAGGCATTTTGTGTACGTGTGTGTGTGTGTGTGTGTGTGTGTGTGTGTGTGTGCGCGTAAATGGTTTTATCTTATGGCCTCTCATCCCTTTTATTTTCCGTGTAAAAGCGCCCAGTCAGCAGGACTTAGTGTGGATCTCCCAGCTCGTGCGGGTTTTTCTCTCTCCCAACACACGCACTCTGCCCCCGAAAGGCAAAACCTTACTGCTGGATATCGGCCATATTTCATGTAAATGACGTTAAGCTCCATTTATTTTTTTATTTATTTATATTTCTTTTTGGTTCGATGTTTGTCCCCTTTCCATGCCTCTACCCCCCAAAAAAACAGAAAATTCTCATTGTGTCTGCTCGGTGCTGTTCTGTGGCCGAGCGATTCTGCCTTTGTTGTAATGTCCAAATCTTTATTTTACAGTCGCTCTCTGCCTCCGAAAGGCAAAGTGCTGCTGCCAGGTATTTGGGGATAATTCATGTAAATCGGGAGGGTTTAGAGTTTGAGGCTACGTTATTAAAAAAAAAAAAAAAAAAGTAAAATTAAACAAGCTTGATCAAAATAGAGAAAATACTCAGGCGCTTGCTTTGCTGATTTACGTGTATGAGTTTTCTTTCTTTTTTTTCTTTTATTTTGTTGTAGCAGGTAAAAACCTCACATTCCCCAACAGTCAACTTTGCAGGAATACCTAAGGACTTTTCCCATTACATTTGCATTACTTTTCCAATAGTTTGACTGAGTCTACTTTTTATGAATGACAGATTGCCATTTAAAAACTATGAGCTCATCCAGAAGTGCTATTAATAATCTACCTGTGTGAAACTCCTCTTCTCCAAAGAATTGATTCGCTCTCCAATACACGGCACCATAACCCTAACCACCGCAAACTGATACCTTTCACACCGATCGATAAGGCTTTATACCTCTGCTGCTAATCGATAGGAGATTTATTACATAAAGAATGAGATAGCCTCACACAACCCCCCCATCTCTCTCTCTCCATCACCACCAGTAGATGTGCTTCCAGATTCTTGCTTCTACAACAGACAAAGATTTAAAGTTCAAAACCAAGGACTAGTCCGGACAAATGTTCAAGTTTAGCAAGGTCCCAGTCCACAGCACATAATGAGTTTATCTGTACATAGCCAGGCCCTTGGATTTTTAAGGTGGAAGCAAAGAGTTAGAGTCCAGGGTACTGACTGAGATGCACTGACATGTCTATGACTCCTTAACCGAATGTGTTGGTATAGAGTCATGCACGGGACTGTGAATCTACTGCCCAATCTCACTGACCAACTGGGCTGTGGCGCTCCCTTTTTTTTGGACTCCCCTCACCTCGGGCGAGCAGGCGACCTTCATTTCATGCCCTGATTACAACACATTAAAACATCTAGAGGGAATCTCTGCGGTGCATTAAGTAAGATTTTGCCCATTTTTGGCATGGGGTTGATAGGGTTGCTGATTAATACCAATGACTCGATGATTACTTGGTCAGGTGAGATTTCTGGCTTAGAAAATATAGAGTTCAGTCCAGAAAGTGACTTTTCAAAGAAAGTGTAAATCGCGACCTTCTGGATGCCTATAGGATGCCATAGGATGACTGACATTGAGGCTTTGTACACTACTATCACACATCAACAAGGCTTAGATACATTGAATTCCAGGCATGCATCGAGACCCTCAGAAAGCTTTGTCTGGAATCTGCCGTTGTTTGTTTTGAAAGGTAACTTTAAAAAAAAGAAATAATACATTTTTTAAATAATGACCTTCATCAGCAGATTCATACAAAAGAGATGAGAATAAAAATGACTCCAAGCTTTGCAAACCTCTTTTGTGGGCAGACAAGAGGAACTGGGTAGTGTCTTCCAAAAACACAACGCTTGCTTCCATTGGACAACAAATCGCAGTTGAGCGGGTTAGGAATTTGTGGAAAACCATAACATGAAACCTCAGCAATGGAGGAAAAATTGCAGCGCCTGAAAGAGATTGTGGTGGATTAAATCTTAATGTAAATACTCTTCAAAATCCGTCCGTCCGTGTGCACACTCTGTCAGTGAGAGCTGTTTTCATTGGACTGAAAATGCAGTCGTCAAACAATGGAAAAGGACAGTTCCTCCTGTAAGCAATGGAATAAAACTAGGCGGATTAGATTGCTATTGGATCGCCATCTGTGAACCTTTTTTTTAAAACCAAAAATTACGGTTTCCCCAAGAAATGGTCTAACCCTGCTTCTTGTTAGCCCAAAATTCACAGTCTCAAACCAGCTGCCAGTGTGACAGCACACCCCCTCTCTCTCGTCTTTGCTCCCTCGCAATTCGATTGACTAATAAGAAAGGCTTTTTCAATTCACTTTACAAACGTGCCTGTAGAGACCCGGTTTTGGTGTTGTCGGTATTAATTACCTCTCAAGTACATGGCACCAGCACTAGCCACAGCAAACGGATACCTTTCATATCCACCAGTACCTGATATGTACACCTGAGCCAAAATCAATGCAGGCTATACAATATAAATAGCTGTATTCAAGGCATGCCTCACAGCACGGTACCTTTCACATGATCAATATTGCTACATCAATTTTCAGAACTATGAACATCAAAAGAGGTACACATGAGACACAACAACATGTGTAGTCGGTATGCTGCATACTCGAGCAAACCTATTGGTAATGCACTTTTAGATCCATTACATCCATGCAGTGGTGTGCAGCTACAAAGTTTTCAACAGGCAAGTCATGTTTTTTTCCCTGCTTTGGTCTTGCCTTTCATAACCCTGCAACCTTTAATGAGTTAACAAAGCTAGCACCAAAAAAATCCATGAATTGATTTCAGAGTTTACCGTCGACCTCAACGATAGCTGCAACCGTTCTCCAAGCGTTTGAGGTGTTTATTCCTGTCGGCTTTCAAACAAAAGTTGTCGAGAACTGGAAAGCTTTGAATGGCTGCAATCAACTTGTCATCTACATGCCAGGAAGAACTATTGTTCATGAAACAAAATCACATCGGTAGGGAAACAAAGAAAGGGCGAAAATCTGATTGGCTGTTGAAGGCCAACGACCTGGAAAATGTTCCGCCACCGCCAGCTTGTTGACCATCCACACGTTGGCTGAGTTTCCCGTGTCACTCGGCTTTATAGGAAATGACTGGACGTCCAGGGACTTGTCAATCGTGTGGAAGCGCAGAAAATGCAACTGTCAACGTGCATTGTCCTTATGTGCAAAAACGTCTTGTAAAAATAATGACAAAGACTTTAATGTCAACGAAATGGGACACTCACTCTGACAGGCGTCTCACCATGTGAAGGAATGAGCTGGAAACACCAGTGGTTGAGATGGGCAGCTACACTGCTACAGTGTTCAGTGTGAAAGATGCATACCCTGGATATGACTATTTCAGAGAGCTTTTATGAAGGGGGTGGCAAGGCATAACACACACACGCACACACACACACACACACACACACACACACACACACACACACACACACACAATGAGTAACTAGAGCCTATCTACTTTAGTTAGACTTTTAACATGAACCTTTTTAAGTCACATATCTAATGTGCATCTAAATAACACTAATAACTAACAACACACCCTCTCAACTGTGTGTGTGTGTGTGTGTGTGTGTGTGTGTGTGTGTGTGTAAATGCCATGTTCTGTAAGCATTTGTTTGGATGGGTCTGGATGCCTGGCTGAAAGAAAGAAGTACTCTTTGTCCTCTGTGTCTGAAAAAGACACACACACACACACACACACACACACACACACACACAGCTAAGAAAACACATTTAAACCCCCCCTTAAGGCAAGTCCAGTCAAGTTCATCTGGCACTTAATGCCTAGCCATTAGTAAGCTGATCTGTGAATGGGGATATATGGTCAGAGTGTGTGTGTGTACATGGGAAACAGCCCGACATAGGGACTTCCCCAGGCAGTTTCAGATGTATTTTCATAGCTGTGTGTGTGTGTGTGTGTGTGTGTCCATTTGCCTGTCTGCAGAACATTCCTTCAAGCCACCTAACCACTTAAACCTAACACTATACACTTAAAACCCCTCTGTGTGTGTGTGTGTGTGTGTGTGTGTGTGTGTGTGTGTGCGCCAGCTTCATTTTAGTGACATATGGGGTGTGCTGAACTGTCACCCTATAGGGTTTCTACCAAAGAAAGAAAGAAAGAAAGAAAGACAGAATAAGATCTATCTATCTATCATGCTGTGTTTAGACTTGTGAATATAAATTGTTTCCTCCTTTGTAAATGGAGTCTTCAGGACACGCATGTTGATGGAAACTCCTCATTTAGCTAGACGCACACACACACACACACACACACACTCTGCCGGACATTGGGCACTGACGGGTTATGAGTTAAGGTTAGGGTAAGGCTTTTAGTGGTTAGGGGTTATGGAGGTATATCAGTCAATGTCCTTCAGAATGTTTTTTGGGAAACAAAACGCGCGTGTGTGCGGTTGCAGAAGTGATGGAAGAGAACGAGAGAGAGATAAAAAGATGTGTGAGGAGTGTCCGAGTCGATTTCCTGTGTTTACACTGTGAGGAAGATGCACATGCTTGCGCAAGCACGCACACACATACACACACGCACATGGACACTTTTTTCCATTTCCTCCTCCCCAGGCACCTCATGTAGAAAACTTTGCCAAAATTGGCCTTTTACAGTTAACCTGGAGAATTTTTGGTGTCCCATGATGGTCTAAATGCTGTTTCAGAGGCTTTTCCACTCTCATAACAATAACATTTGGCACAACTAAGGTCCAATTTAATATTAGACAGATACATGCATATAGATACTTTTTTAAGATTTCAGAAGTTTTTTTTAGAATGTCCCAATGGTCGACTTGACTGTCAAGTGATGAGATATACGCTAG
Organism: Hoplostethus mediterraneus; assembly: GCA_034670385.1. Taxonomy (NCBI): domain Eukaryota; kingdom Metazoa; phylum Chordata; class Actinopteri; order Trachichthyiformes; family Trachichthyidae; genus Hoplostethus; species Hoplostethus mediterraneus. The sequence continues at coordinate 1,233,964 of JAXDDW010000089.1, forward strand.
CATTAGCCTACTATCACTTAACATAGTGTATGCTAAAGTGTTAGCATGGAGCTGACTATCACTTAACATAGTGTATGCTAAAGTGTTAGCATGGAGCTGACTATCACTTAACATAGTGTATGCTAAAGGGTATAGGAATGTTATCGTAATACGTTAGGATATAAAAATTCCATAAACTACAATAAGGTCACTTTATTCACTTCACTATTCAGTACCATGGGAATATTATAGGAATATTATATTGACACCATATGAGATAAAAATAGTATAATGTACAATAAGGTCACTACAGACACACTATTAGACCTTACTTGAATGTTATAAGATTATTATATATTATATATAGTGTGTGTGTATATATATATACATAGTGATTTTTCATTATATTTCATAAGGTTCAAATGTCATCCTGCATGCAGCATAAGTTAAAACATAACTTTAAATATGAGTAAAAAATAGCAATATAGATATCAGCATCGGCCTTATAAATCCACTCCAGCCCTGGCAGCCAATCTGCTGCACGATATTATAGGCTGTGGAACAAAAATAAACTTATATAGAATAAAAACAAAACAAAAATTAAAATATACAAATTAAATGTTGTAGTAGCTGATTGTAATTGTCAAAATTACCCTTCTCCATTTCCACAAAATGTTACCGGTGTATCGCGGCCTTCAAGATATTCATAATACGTGGTCGGACGTCCAGCTGGGTAGCATCAGCGTGTGTGTGTGTGTGTGTGTGTGTGTGTGTCTGCGTGATTAAGAGGGATACCGTGCCCTAGTTGGCCAGATATGAGGACATCTTCATTGCCTGGAGAGAGAGAGAGAGACACAGAGCGACGGGTGAGACGCAGATGATGGAACGAAAGACAGGCAGAAGCAGAGAGAGAGAGAGGCATGACATTGGCTTGTCCTAACACTTCTCCAGTCATGTGGGAGATATTTCAGCATCTGTGTGTGCGTGTGTGTGTGTGTGTGTGTGTGTGTGTGTGTGTGTGTGTGTGTGTGTGTGTGTGTGTGTGTGCCTGTGTGTCACATTCTATATGCTATAGATTACTGCTCCCCCCAACACAATAGCAATGTGTTTGCGCGTGTGTGTGTGTGTCTGTGTGTCTGTGTGTGTGTGTGTGTGTGTGATTTATGCACATTGCTGAGTGCACATTGGCACTGAGTGTGTACATAAGAGCATAACCCACTGCCAAAGCTCCTCTGACCACACACGCGCACACACACACACACACTGACAGTGACACAGAGAGAGGTTTCGCTTGAATACACACCTGTCCTTTCGCTCTGTGGAACACAGCACACAGCCTGACCACAGGCCACATTCTGTGTGTGTGTGTGTGTGTGTGTGTGTGTGTGTGTGTGTGTGTGTGTGTGTGTGTGTGTGTGTGTGTGTGTGTGTGTGTGTGTGTGTGTGTGTGCGTGTGTGTGTCAAACGGCCTCCAGGGTATTCTTGTACACAGACAGCTCCTCATAGGCCAAAAGTCCTGTACAACAACCTCTCTCTCTCCCCCCTCTCTCTTCCTTTTTTATTCTGTACTCTCTCATTCCCTCAATGTTTTGATCACCCACTCTTTCTGTCTTTCATTCTTACTTTCTTCACCCTCTCTCTCTCTCTCTCGCTCGCTCTTCCTCTCTCTCTCCCTGGGGTTCTCTCTCTTTTGACTCATAGGAGGAATAAATCTGCATGATTTTCCTTCAGAAATGTCCCCAGATGTGTTGTGTCAGTGTGTGTGTGTGTGTGTGTGTGTGTGTGTGTGTGTGTGTGTGTGTGTGTGTGTGTGTGTATAAGTGCATCTGATGTGTTGTGTGTTTAACGGAGCAAAACTCGGCGAGAGTGAGTGAACGACAGAGAGACAGGGACACTGTTTTATATACATTACATATTACATGATTTTTATTTTTACAACCACAGTGACCAGTTTACAATTTCTAGAAACACACCAACACAGAAGGAAGGAAGGAGGGAAGAAAGGGAGAAAGGAAGAAAGAAGGAAAGAAAGTAAGAACATTTTAGGACCATTTCTGTATCTCATTTTTTTTCAATAACATATATTTTTTTTAGGTGAGGTTGAAGTTCCATTTGTGGTCACCAACATACAATAAGAATAAGATTTACATGGGACGGCCTCTTCCTATCATTTAGTACCAGATTTGTGAAAACATTTTTTTTGTGAAAACATACAGTTCCCTGATCAGTTTTTTTTTCATCTGAATATGGGAAGCACTTTTTTTTTGTGTGTTTGTTTTTAGGTATTGTGGTTCAAGCATGTAGCACCTGCAGGAACACACAGGTTTGTCAGAATGGGGGTCCGCCGATGGTGTCTCACTGAGTTTTAACACACACACACACACACACACACACACACACAGATAGATGCACACACTCTCACACACACTCACGTAGAATGATTTTTCTTGCAGCAGTTTATCAATTATTGAGTTAACAGCTCTGACCTGAAAAAGCAAAGATGAAAAGAATAGATTTCATATGTGATGCGGCAATTTGCACATTAAAGGGGAGGAATACTCATGGCCGCTGGTGGGTGAAAGTCCTTGAACTGCTGCTCGGTGCGTTTGTCTCTTTTTTTTTGTTGTTGCTCCAATTGCAAATTCACACGTTCCTTTAAGTAAAGGTCGTGGGGACACCGGGCAATCTTTTGGGCAATGCAGATAAGCAACACTCCTTGCAACGGGCAACAAAGTGAGACACGGGGACCCAAAGCTACTCTCCCCTGGCAGGATGTGTCTATAGACATTAAGTTTGTCTGGGGGATGTTCCTCTGTAATTAAAGCAACAATGCTGAGACAAAGCTCAAGCATGAGATAGAATTAGGCCATGTTGAGACTTTTTGCTATTACAGGGCTGAAAATAAAGCAGCAATGAAAGCAGGAATTTGTGACATTTTTTTTGTATTCAAGTATTGATTTGGCATTCCCAAACACACACACACACACACACACACACACACACACACACACACGCACACACACACACACACACACACACACACACTCACTACAGTCATTTAGCACTGACGCTTTTATCCAAAGCGACGTACAAAGGTACTTGACACTATGTGGGGATTGAACTCACGACCCTGAGACTGAGAGGCTCATGCTCTACCCACTGAGCCTGACGCACGCAAGCACGCACTCTAATGAATGATGTGATGAAACCCACAATTCACAATGGCTAGAAAGAATAAGAGATAAAACACACACTTCAAAGACTAATGTGAATGGTTGCCATCGATATTCGGGCTCCAAATGCCTCCCAGTCAATATGTGTGTGTGTGTGTGTGTGTGTGTGTGTGTGACAGAGAGTGATTGTGCGTGTGTAGTCTGGACTTTTAATGCATGCAAGTGTATCTGTATGCTTAGGTGTGTATATCCATGTGTGTGTGTGTGTGTGTGTGTGTGTGTTAGATGTGGGGCCAAATTTAAAAAAAACCCACACTGGGGTTGCCTGCTGTGTAAAATGCTAACTAGCAAGGCCTTGTTCGCGGTATGGGGCTGCACAGGCAAAAAAAAACACATTTTCACTCATATGCAGATACACACACTTGCAGCTAACACACACAAGGAGATACACACATGCATGTGCAAACACACTCTTCTCTCCAGTAGTTTCTCATGTAGAAGTTGGACCTCCAAGAACATTTGAAACTATTCCATTGTTATATCGACTTTATCATTAAGACATTATGGATGGACAAAAATGTAATTCAACAGGGGAGTATTTTGTCACGGTAGTAGTTCTGCACAGCCTGATGGAGGCATTATTCTCCAGGTATGTTTGAAGATCAGATGAAACTTCATTGATCCCCATGGAGAACCGGGGACGTTGCAGCAGCAAAATAATAGGAAACAGTAAAGAAAAACGGAACATGAATAAGAAAAGAGCAAATGCGGGGTATTACACATAACAGTCCACAATTACAAGGCTAGAAAGTGTGCAGTTGAACTGTAAGAATGAAAAGTATGAAATATATAATACACAGCTTATATGGAGGATGTGCAAAATAACATCAGTAGAGCACACTGAGACAAAAACCAGAGTAGATTTGCACTTTGGATCTATTCTGTAATAATAAAAGTCCTAGTCGCTTCACACAAGTCAACATTGTAACTCTCACACACACGGACACACACACACACACACACACACACACACACACCTACACCTCTCACTGTCTCTGACAAACCGGGTTATGAACTTTTAAGGAGCAGTGTCTCTGACACATCGACTCACGCTGGCGTCATTTTTGTGTGTGTGTGTGTGTGTGTGTGTGTGTGAGAGAAAGAAAGAAATGCAGAAACAGAAGTGTGTGGGCGAGGCGGGGGGGGGGGGGGTGCAGTCTGTTCCTTGTAACACAATACAAAATATTTCATGACAATATAGTAAGTGTCATCTAAATCTACACCTTTTTGATGTTATATGTATTTTATGTATATGCTTTACTATTTTTATTACATGTATTGCAAGTTTTAAAGCTGGCATTTGTGTTTTAATGGAGAGTGACAGGAGAGAGAGAGAGAGAGACATCGACAGCGACTGAGAGAACGGGAGCGAGGAGAACATGCCATAGCAGGTTCATAGCCCAGCTTGAACTCACTTTATCATACGGCGCTACTCCTGCTGCTAAAGCAAACACCCTCACTCCACCCCCCCCCAAACACACACACACACACACACACACACACACACACACACACACACGTCTGTATTTCTGTACAAGCACTCTTATTTAAGCTGTGTCTGACTGGGTTGCAGCAAATGTTTGCTTAGAAAAAACTTTTGACACACCTTAAACATACAGTAACAGCCTACACACACACACACACACACACACACACACACACACACACACACACAGCAATACAAAGTTTCAAAACTACTGTACTGGTTGGTTGTGTGTGTGTGTGTGTGAAAGAGAGAGTGAGAGACTCTGAAACTTACACACTCCTCTCTCTATTTGACTGCCAAAAAGCAACGTTGCAACAAGACTGTGTGTACCTATAGCAGCAACACAAGACAGACAGACAGACAGCTTGTGTCATAACAGTAAGCATATGTTGTGACAGTGTGGTTTGTCTGTAGTCTATCTAGAGGTGGATTAGTTTATTATAGTTTTATTAAAGTCTGTCACAAAACTGCCTCCCATTAAAGTAATAATGATTTCATAACATTTTCATATAAATAAATGTTTGTATCTCTGATTGATATAATACAGTGATTTAACCCATATCCATTTCATGAAAGCTTTTTTACAATAACAAGCTCTCTGTTGATTTGACCATTTCATATGGAAAAATTAATTGAACACAAAATGGCGAATTCATGGACTGACTGCCTGCAGGTGTGTTTCATTTGGGATCTTGGAATTATAGGGGTCTGTCTCACTTTTTTTTAAATCAGTTATCCACATGTAACCGTTAATCGTTGACTTATTACTTCATGCTGTAGTGCAGTGTTATTGTGATGTTTGGCTTTTTTTATGTCAAGGGTTTATGTAAGGGTTTAACATTTAAAACGATGGAGGGCTCTATTATCGGCGGATTGGTGAATTTTGACTTTTTCCCACTGTCAGTTTGGTAGTTTGGTGGACAGACTTGGGTGGTGGGATGGGCGGGGTGGCACATCAGAGAGCGTGTCAGTAAAAAACAGCTTGCGCAGTGGAATTTTGTTGTCTGTTTTGGGGGTGAAGTTATGCCTGCCCCGTCTGCTTGTGACCACCACGGCTAAGGCATGAGTCAATCACGCAGTAATAATAAATACAATTTAAAAAAAAAAAAAAAATCATAGTATCTTGTCGGCCCCTATGTCTAATAATCAATCACACTGATAATTTATCACATTGACACCACGTATCTTGTCAATCATCAGTGGGAGATTTAGTGGATATAAGTGGGTTTGAGTTTGAAGTTCAAGTGCTAAATGATATTGAATGCAGGGGCCTCTGCCGTAGCTTAGGCTTTAGCGGATTGACTCCCTTGATGAGTAGCAGCGATGTTGCCCTTTTACCAAAGATAATACCAGCTGGATGACTCAGCAGATCACACAGTGCAACACACAACATGACATTTACACCAGGGCTTTTGTAGCTGGTTGTAGTTTCCTAATAGTGCGTCAGTGATGAAGCTAATCCTACAGCTAGTGAAACAGGCTGAGCCCCACTAGGGGTAAAAAAAACAAAAAACACATCAGCACCACCTATTCTTTCCTGGAATTGGAAATATGAATACAATAACTGATGGATAATTAAATAACTTAGCAAAATACTCAAATGTCCCCCTCAATGAGCCCAACATATAATAAAATCTGTTAATGTAATGAATCTAGCATGATGTATCTAGAATTAGAATGTAAAAATGTATTTAATGTCATATTTTTACATGTAACATGATGTAATAACAATATTTCCTTTATCCAGCAACTTATTACATTAAAAGGTTTTATTACACTTTAAACCCTTTTGGAAACGTATTTCAATTACATTTTGACTTGTTATGACATTATCTAACCATTATTACATTATCAGTTTCTACAAGGAGTTTTATTGAGCCACAAAGGGGAATGGAACTCAGTGTTATGAGTGTGATTGATTTTGCACGCTCAATATGTTGAGACAGGGGTACGTCCTTTACTGGATAAAATCAAAGTAGTGGGAATACTTCCACCCATAGAAAGTAACTTTTCTACCATTTCTCATCAAAGTAGTGGGATTACTTCCATCCAGAGAAAGTAACTTTTCTACCATTTCTCATCAAAGTAGTGGAATACTGCCACCCAGAGAAAGTAACTTTTCTACCATTTCTCATCAAAGTAGTGGGATTACTTCCACACAGAGCAGGTCAAATTTTCTGCAATTTTGCATTTAGGCTAGCACAGTGCTTGTAAAACATGAACTCCAATGTGTCACTCACTAAGTGCACGTGTGTTATTATCGTGAGAAACCAAAGCCTGCAGAAAACTTCAATCACAGTAGTTTGATGGCCTCCAAGGTCACGTGAACACTTCGAAGTTGTTTGAGCTAACAAGTTCCCATTACGATTTTTACCATACGTGCGGTATATGCAGTATAATGCTTATAACTATAACTATATGCTATAACTATAACTAACATAAAATAATTCTATTCAACACTAACTCCGCCTTAACAATAGTGCTCCCATTCTAAAATGTTAGAAATCTACCCTAGTTACATTTGTTTCCCACCAAAATATTCTACATTTTTTTATGATTTTTTAAATTTACTTTTTTAATTTAATTTAATTATTTTATTATTGTGTTCTTTTTCTTTTTCTTTATTTATCATATATATATATTTTAAATATGTCATATGGTTTTGCGCATCGGTTTGATTTAACAATACTGGGGATCGAGCATGTAACTTACCAAATCACACCACCCCTTATGGTAGCCCGATGAACTCACTCACTCACTCATCGTCCAGTCAAATGCAGCTGAGCAAGGCACTAACCTGCAACCAGCTCCAAGGGTGTTGATCTGCAGTGTGCGTGTGTTAGGACTGTCTTGTTACAGGAAAGACTCAGGTTCATCAATATATTTACTAAGAGTAAAAACATATTTACTTAGATTTTTTTTTTTAAATGCTCACCCCAAAACACATCATTCAACATTTACTGACATTTCTCAATAGATAGTGCTCATTCCAGGAGACATCATTCATTATATTTCTTTCATTTTTAAATACCTTATGTCATGATACGTTTTAAATAAATATATTTATTTATATATATATGTCCAGACTCTGGTGTATATTGCCTTATATGGCTATATTTTATCTGGCCTTATATGGCTAAACATTCTTTTTGCATGTGGTCTTAAATGGTTATATATATTTTTGTATATGGATTTATATTGCTATACAATTGCAATTTGCATAAGGCCTTATATGGCTATATAACTTTTTGGTTATGTTCTTTATATATTAGATATGTATTTGCCGTATGTCCTTATATAGCTACATATTTCTTTGGATGTGCCCTTATATGGCTTTATGATGTTTTGCATATATCTAGAATGTCAGGACTAAAAAAAACCAAAACATTCTATGTAATCCTGCTGCTCGTGCCCGACCTCTCCATCAACTGTCACCAGCAACACGAGCAGCCATCCGTCAGGTCACGCTCGGTTCAAAGTCACGGCTGACCCCCCTTCCCGTTGTTGAATCTTTCTCTCACGCGCGCGCGCACTCCGGTAGAGGCGTCAGGATTGGACGCAGCAGGGGATCCCCCGCGTAACGGTTTCTGCCTCACTTGGCGCATCATCATCTTTTACCGGGAGGAGATGAGCTCGCGCTGGCTTACACTAGCAGAGGGAAGCAGTAACGGAGGACAGTAGCTTCCCCCGTTCACCCTCTCTAGCGCTCTCTCTTATCTCGGTCGTATCCTCTTTTCCCGTTTCTCTCTGCTACACTAGTACTGTTGCCTTAGCAGTCGCGTGCGCCGGCCGGGACAGCGCGAGTGAAGAACGGAGAGGAGAGGGGAAAAGGTGTTTCGTGAGCTGGTTGCTCCTATATCATAAAGATACCGGTCGCGTTAACCTTGAATTAACTCCGTGTTAGTTTCGTTATTGTTTTCTTTGTCGGGACCGGATAATTGTCTCGTTTCATCTGTCTTGCATACCGGAGACTGTTCCTTCGTTCCACATGTGTGTGTGTTGCTCTGGCAGCTGCGCGCGCCGTGCCTCCGCGGACAACGCTCCTCCGTCCCTATCCACCTTCGAGCACCTCCAGTGCGTTGCACGCGCTAACATGACCATTACTTTATAAAAAAACAAAAAAACAAACATACACACAAATTAAAAAAGAGAGAACACTCTCTTTTTCACCTCACGTATTACGCTCACCGGGAATAAATCGCTTGGAAACGGGAGAAAAGTGGAGGAAAGGACGGTGTTGCAAATATCAGTGTTTTGACTTGGACTTTTTGTTTTGTTGTCGACATTTTCCCCGTCCAGAGAGAATTTGACAAGTCGAAGAGGTGTTTTGGAAGAAGTTTTTGTGGACAAATCAACCGGCTGCGAAGATCAACGGTGCTAGCGTCTAAAAAACAGGGGGATCAACCACACCGGGACGAACAGGTAGGAACAAAACAAAAAGCTGACAAAATATATGTGTATAGGTTTTACATAGATTTACAAAGTGTGCTTTTCTTGAATTAGCCCAACGAATTTGGTCTGGCGTCGTTCAGACCAACGAGCAGCCCGAGGTGAAGCTTGTGTTGTGCTGAGGTTTAGGTCAACACTTAATCCCCGTCAGATGCCATTCTCTCTCGTGCGGAGGGAAACCTGCACGCCAAAGTCGATTTAAAAAAACTGTCAATTTACTGCTGCTTTGCGTATCGACATATCGACAAGTGCCTCATAGAACAGGATTTAAGACATCCAACGAATCATTAGGAGCCGCTCTTCAATTCGGCACACATATAATCCACCAAAGAACACTTATTTCCATCAAATTTAAACTTTTATGTTTGGTTCGCTTGTTCTTCACACAATCTCCTCCACCGTGATGGGCGGTAGCCAGCTGTGTGAACCTATTATAAAAGTTGTGATTTTATTTAAATAAGTGCTCGTTGGTGGATTATATACACGCCGAATTGAAGAGAGGCTGCTATTAATTCAAAAAAGGTCTCGAGTTGTATTTTACGAAGTGTGTAACGTTTGCCAATAAGCAAGACAATATTAAATTGCCTGATTAATGAATGGAGTTTGGCGTGACTTTCTCTCCATACTAGAGAGAATGGTCTTGTGTCAAGGTTTAGTTAAACACTTTGGGACATGTTATCTAGTATTGTTAGTATTCATAATAACATTGTGGGTTTTTTCTCACACTGGTTATTTTAGCATCTGTGTAGTTAAAGGTCAGAAAAGTGGAAGGTCACTTTATTTCAGATTTGAAAAAAAAACCAAACAAACAAAAAATCCCCCACCAAAACTGGGGTTGAGTTTTTAAACCTTGAGGTTGAGGTTCACCAGACAGGCTTAGAAACTGGCTAGAATAAAGCATGTTTCATACAACAGTTTGATTCCACTCTAAAAATCAAACCACCTTTCTTTTAATGGTGACTATGAGGGAAATTTCAGTTGCTGATTTAGTGTTAAATTGTAGAACTGTCTACAGTGTGATATACGAGTAGCAAAAGTGAAATCTATGACTTTAACAGTCATTTTTATAATTCTCTAATAATGTAGAATTTCTAGTTTATTAAATTATAGTGAAATCAATCCCACTTTGAGAACCACTGGTGTAGTTAAATTGCTAATACTTATTTTCATGTCTGAAACTTCTCTGGGAATCGTCCAGATTAGATACCATTTACACATTTCCGTGAATTCTGTTTGAACTATAGTGCCTCTTATTCACATATAATACATCTTGAATAAGTGTTGATCGAGGCTTGCCTTGTATTGTCTTGTGATGTGTGTATGTGTGTGTGTAAGGTAATTTCAAATTGGTGTGGAGGATTGTAACCTTGGAAATCCACTCTCTAGTGAAGGATAAATCAGCACGGTAGACACTGAATCGCTTCCTCTCTCCCTTTAGTTATACCCTCCAAGTCTCACATTGCTAGTAGCACTTTTGTCAAGGGATTTAATAACACACCTAGGTTATAGTACAAATAAGATATTACCCACACGATTGTCCTCATGTAAAATGTGCAGGGAGTGCTTGTGTGCTCTGTATTTGCAGTATTTGTGCGCTCTATTTTGTGTTATTCCACCATCTTTCAGTTCACAGTGTTTTGGCGTTGTATTTCATTGAACTGTTTGGCATTTCGACTTGCCATCACCCATTGGTCCCCGAATAGTGGTGAGGTATTACAATAGAGAGTGGCTGCCCTTGGTCTCCTCACTGCACTGTAAATGACAGGTACCAACAATATCTGTATCCGATTGATTCACTGTGCTTAAGGTTAAGTAGATAAGATACTCCAGTGAAATTTCATAGAGAAGCTTGCACATATCTTACAGAAATTGCATCAAAATTGCAGCATGCTTGTTCAGAAATTGCAGCTTCTATAGCTACTGTACTTTACTGGTCTGGCCACCAGTGATGTAGTGGTAAATAAAAAGGTGGGTAAACTACGACCTCCAGTGAACCACCAATAGAAACAAAATTAATTACATTTTCGGAATGGCGTCAATTTATGCTTTTTAAAAGACTATATCTTCATATAACTTACATCATTTTGATACTACAATATATACAATGAAATAATGTCAAATAGCTTAAAATGGTGGTAAACGCTATTCCGCAAATAACAAGGTGGGTAAACTGAGTTTAGGTGGGTTCAGGTGTACCCTGCACTACATCCTTGGCTGTCCCGCATTTGCTAAATACTCTGCAACTATAAACAAAAGGGATATTGAGTCCCACACAGGGCAAGAAAGCAGCTTAATAAAATGTCATAAAAATGTCTAGTTAGTGATCCCCTTGTATAGAAACTGCAGCGCTGTTATACTCTGTTACTGTTGCCTATGTAATGTCTACTTTAAGTTAAATGGAAATTTAGTGACACTTAAATAAATTGCATTACTATTGCTAGAGCTGTACTGAAAGCTTATGCACAGCATTGAGCTCACACTGTAGGGTCAAGTGAACATATGTTAGTTAAATAGATATTTACTTTTGCTGTAAGTATAAACATTTTAGTGCTATAGTTGTGTACTCTAAACTACTAGAATATTGGACAGCCTCCCAGTCATTAAGTACAAGCTACAGATGGAGTTAAAATGGATACAGAGTGGTGCTTGGATAGAAACTGCAGTGTTATGGAAGTGTACTGTATGCCGCTGTCGCCTCTGTATCTTCACAGATGGCATGGGCAACCCCCTCACTAAACATAATAAGTGAGCAGAATTTAATTGCAATGGACATTTAGTGCTGCTGGTTGAGAAAACATGGTGCTGCAATTGTACAGTCGTAGGTGGCAGTTCCAGATAGATAGATAGATAGTGTACAGTTTTTATTGGCACCCTTTTCTATTACTTAGTTGCTCAGCCTTTGATAATGATGATGCTTCCAAATGTTTCTTGTAACCATCAATAAGCTTCCTGGATCTTTCTGCTGGTAGTATTTCCCACTTTTCAATTGCAACCTGCTCCAGCTCTCAATGTTTGAAGCATTACTTTGACCAACTGCACATTTCAGATCTCTCCATATGCTCTCAATGGGATTGAGATCAGCACTCATCACTGGCAACTCCAGAACAGTTCAATGTTTTCTCTTGAAGCGTTCCTGGGTGTTTTTGGATGTGTTTTGGGTCATTGATCTGCTGAAGGACCCATGGCCTTCGATTGACACCCATTTTTCTGACACTGGGTAGCACATTTTGCTCCAAAATGCCTTGGTAGTCTTCTGATTTCATGATGGCCTTAATACGTTAAAGGTGTCCAGTACCCGAGGCAGCAAAGCAGCCCCACAACATTATGGAACCTCCATTGTGTTAACCTGTAAGTAGGGTGTTAAAAGCTGCATTTCAGCATCTATAAATAAAATGCTGATCTGCATTGCCAAAGAGGTCTAATTTGGTTTCATCGGTCCACAGAACATTTACCCAGAAGGATTTCGGTTTGTCCAGGTGGGTTTGTCTTGGTAATGATGAGTCTGGCCTTCTTGTGTTTCTCTTTGAGCATTGGGGTCTTTAGTCAAATCAAATCAAATCACATTTATTTGTATATAGCCCTTAATCACCATTACAGTCTCAAAGGGCTTCACAGTGCCCAACATGTGAAACAATAAATGGTTAGTACATGACATTCCCCAGCCTTGGACCCTCAACAGAGGACACAGAAAAATTCCCCAAAAAACCTTTCCGGTGGCCTCTGACAGTAAAGCCCTTCTTGGTTCAGTGTCTGGTGCATGGTACGGACTGAAGCCATTACCCCAGACCTCTCCAGGTTAGCCTTGAGATCTTTGGATGTCATGCAAGGTGTTTTTTCTATGGCTCGCACCAACCTTTGATGACATCTGAGATCAATTTTCGTATTACCACCACTTCACTTCCTAAGAGACTTTTAACAGTTCACTCAGCAGCAAACTTTTTAATAACATTGCAAGCTGTGGAAACAGGAATACCAAGGTCTCTAGAGATGCCTTATAGCCTTGTGAACGCTTATGTTTGGTGATAATAGTTTTTCTGACATTGTCAGACAACTGTTTTCTCTTCACCATTTTCACAGACAAATAGGGAAGCAGAACAGACTTTATCATTTCAAAATGGATAATTGGTTTTCAATTTTCAAAGGCTATAATATTTTTAAAAATATTTGTTCATCATGTGAACGATCATGTGCTGCTGTAAATCAATAGATGAATGTGAAGACCGAAAGTTGTTTCAATTTCCAATGATTTCACAATAATGTACATTATCTAAAATGCAAGGATGCCAATAATCTTGGCCAGAACTGTATGTAAATGTAGTGTATATATGATACTAAATATGCATATACATATAGTATATCGATATCTGTATGTGACACTATTGTTCATTGCAATTATGGCAATTGAAGACATATTCTCTATTTTTCTGATTATTTTTCTTTGTCTCTTATTTTCTTGTGTGTATCAGTAGTTCTCAGAGAGAGACAGTATAGTTCAATTTCATTCGATGGTCAATTAATCGACCAAAATGGGTTTTTGAGGGCCAATGCGATACCGATATTGTCAGACTGAATTTGCCAATGGCTGGTATTTAGTGCTGATATTCAATATTACCATTTTCATGCCAAAAAATACAAGTATTCAGTCTTTACTCTATTTTTGTCAGGCTGGAAAAACCTCTGAAGGGGTTTGAAGGGGTTAGAAGCTCTTTAAGAGAAAGTGATCCACCTCACCTATTCAATGGTAAGGGAAACCCTGGTATACACTACTGCTTTTAAATGAATTTACATAAAATTTGATTGCTCAGTTAAATGAATAATTGAAATGTGAAAATAAAATAAAATTTCATGTCAGGTTTTACAGATTATTTTTATATAGCTGTACTCAGGGTGTAACCTCCATCATATCAGAGGTGGACGACACTGACTGGCTGATATATTGCGCTCACCCTATTCTATTCTGGTCTATTATATGCTGCTAATTCTGTCCGACTAAATTCACCTTTAATTACGTTTGACCTCTTCAGCAGTAGTCTTTTCCCCAAAAATCTGGTCTCAAATATTTCAATCATTCCAGCCAAGTGTGAGGTGCACTTGAATTTTACTTAACAAGACTCTTGATCAGACACAAAACTAAAAAAATCAGCAAGAAATTAAGCTAAATCAAGTCCTCCTCATGCTTTGAATGTGGTTGATTCCACATCACCAGCTAAATTTATATATACTACTTATTTCTCCTGGTGTACATACCATAAATACAGCAAAATATACAGACATGTGCAGACATGTTAAAGGACTAGAAATAACAAGAGGGAGACCAGATTTTGCACAATATGGACCCTACACATGGTCACAATATGGCCAGATTGAACACATTACAAGTAGTCGGAGAGTGCAGAACATCCATATCTGATCCTGCTGTTGTTTTGTCACGTTGTGCTTTGGCAATCCAGCAATTTAAGCTTATTTTCTCATTGCAAGTCACTCTGGGTAAGAGCATCAGCTAAATGCCGAAAATGCTAAAAAAAAAAAAAAATCGCAGCAGAGGAATATTGACATTGTCTGTGTCCTGTAGAAACCTTTTTATTAACCTATTAACAACTACCATGTCATTTTGATGTTTCTAATGTGTTTGGCTTGGTCCCAGACTCTTTTCTGCATGTGGGAGACAATGTCAGGCACTAAAGAAAAGGCACAACTGGATACACGTTTTCTGCAAGATACTGATATGTAAAATATTATTATAAAAATAATAATATTTCAATATTAACAGAATAATTCCCGAAATCCCGACTTAATCAGATCTATAAATTCACATAAATGTGTGTTTTTGAGTACAATTCTTATGAACAGAGTTTTCATTGAGTGTGTCATTGTGTGAGTGTATGTGCGCATACACATTCTGTGTGTGTGTGTGCGTGGTTGTCACTCGACCCAAGTATACCGTTTTTTGTGTGTCTTGCACAATATCGTATGTGTGTTTTCTACATGTATTATACTTTATAGTGAACACTAAATGTGAAGAGTGTGTGTGTGTGTTATTCAGGGAGTGCTCAGACCGAAGTTACAGCTGATGAAAGCTACCTGGAGCTTCATAAACGGACCCATTGTCCGACACCGGACCCTGTGTGTGTGGGTGTGCATTAGTGGGCATGCTCTGCGTTTGTCTGAGGTTGTGCCCGAAAATTGTACAGTATATACGCAGTCCTGACAGAAACTACTTTCCATACTAAATGCGCTGTATAATGTGTAAAAAATATCAAATGGTGACATGCCACCATCACATTGTTTGATTGGTTAATTGTACTAATATTGTTTTTTTTGTTTTGTATTTCACTCAAAATGACTAGCAAAACTACACATATTTAGTGGCTCAAACACTGTCTACTGGTCCCGAAAAAAAACTGTATGAAGTCTATAATCATATCTAAACTCCAGGCTTTAACACATCTTGAATACAATTAAATATACCAAGTCTTGAATTCAGCTTTAGAGGGATTGATATTTCTTGGTCTGCTGTTTTTCTGCTGAGAAATCATCCCAATTACACAGACGTAGATGTATTCTGATTGGTCTACAGTTGTTTTCATTTTCATCTATATTTCAATTGGTCTAAGATTCATATTTACCCAGCATTAAAGTCCTAACTTGATGAATCTTGCAGATACCCTGCCAAAATGTGTATCAAAGCCTTAAAACTTGCTTCTTCAAATTCATCTTCATAGTAAACGGCAAGGAAAAGCCAGTTGTAAATATCGATTTAAGATAATTGTGTTTCTCTTTTTATTATATAGTGTCCGGTGGATTCAGATAGGAAAGATGAGAGAGTGAGAGAGACAGAGAGGGAGGTAGGTGATGAACAAAAAGAGGAGAAAGGCAGTCGTCTCATGGACACATCCCTCTCGCCAAGTGAAGCCTTCAAAGACATATCTTTCTATTTTAATTTCTCATTTGAGTGATGATTAGTAGAATCTCAAGACTAAGTTTTAATGTGGTGTACAGGTTGGGTGCTTTCAGTTGATGTGTAACTTTAACAATCCGACAAACAATTTAGGATTGAATATACAACTCCTGAAGCAGCCAAACAGTAAAGCCAGTGTCTCTGGTTGAAAAGAATATACCTGCTTGTGTCCAAAATTTGGAAATTCTCTGTTGATTCTTCTGACAGTGTCGTGGGTCTGTGAACACTTGATAACGCCAATGACATACCTGCTCTAACTTGCATATTTCATCCAACATCAAGGCCGGGTTTCGACATAGAAACGGCACAAAGGATTGCGACATCAGAATGTTTAAACTAGATTAGTCCTTCAGTTGACACTCTTATCCAGAGCGACTTACTGTGTGTGAGCAGGTAGGGGTTCAGTGTCTTGCCCAAGCAGGATTTTTCCTGCATAGAGAATTTTTTTGGCAGCCCCCAAAGCGTAATTGGCAATTACAGTATTCTAACACTAAATGTGAACAACCAAATATTTATCCAAACTTGGTATTTTTCTGTATCTTAAAGGAAACATCCACCCTAAAACATTTGTATTTCTGGTTCCCTTTTGTGGTTTGGTGGTTTATTTTCATACTCCAGTGATTAATTGGCCAATTGTAGCTGAAGTGACGTCATGTTGAGGTGTTTCTGCTGCAGCTACAAGGGAGTTTAAGATGAGAAAACGGATTAGATGTAAAACATCAACAGTACGCATCAGGTTTTGGTGTCAGTTACGCAGGCTCAAAGAGCGAGGTCTTCCTCTTCCTAGACTCACCACTTTGCACCGACATTCAACAATCACTCAGTGAAAAATCCATTGTAGTAGAGGAAGAGATAACACTTTCTCCATTGTGTGAGTGCAACTCTTGCTCTTTTCTCCACTGATAACAACAGTTACCACTATTGCTCTCTCCACCTACACGTAAAGCCCACAGCTGATGATGCATTCAGGTCTTATGAGAGAGACTGTAAATAAAATCAAATTCATTTTTATTTTTTAATATATAGTAATTTAATATACAACCACATGTTAACTATTTTCCTATAATAGCGTAAATATAGTCAAGCAACTTCAGCATTGAAAGTCATTTGGGGCCAATATACATAATGTACATATTTTCAATATGAAGTAGGTGAGAAATGACTCATAGACCACTAACACAGCAACAGGCTTTGGCATGGACATGACTAAAAGTAGGCAGAGCACGTTACTTAGCTGGTAGAACAGTACTGAAGGGAATGGCTCGCATCTCACAGAAATAGAAGGGCCTTAAAATACACCAAGGAAAGAAGAGGTGCTCAAAAGAGGGAGAGCTGGGACCCTGCATTGATCAGTACCTCTGGAGATGTCAGTCAAGTTGGTCGGGTGAAGTCCAGCAACTGGTAGAAAACCAAAGCGCTCATGATATCAGTACCCCTGTAACTGAGGAGCAGGCATTAGCACTGAAACACAGGGTCTGGAGGGCAGAGAGGTCAGGCAGCCAAGGAAGGAAAAAATCCGTGGGCAGAAACCTTGAGTGAACTGGCCTAGGGCTAGTGAAAGGAGCGAACAGGAATCTGCTAACACTGATTTGAAAAAGCACTACACAGGCTAGAAGGAACAGTTATAAAAGAATAAACACGAAAAATTTGGGGATATTATCTATGATTACAGAGTAGAAATGTTTGGAGTGTACGGAAAAAAGAGAAAGAAAAGAAATTGGCAGACGAGAAAGCAAATGCGAAAGACTGAAAGTCTGCCGCGAGCTACAGGGGCCAAAGGCGTCCCTTTACTGGGTATACAAGAGTGCACCAGAAGTCTTATATTTGAGATTTGTGTCAAAGGTCATGAAAGTAGTAGGGGAGATACAAAAAAAATCTGGTTTGAGTCCATTTCCTATTCATACAAATATGCTTCACAACATTACATTTTGCCATGGCATGCAGACACCTGGAAATTAAAATCAGTGCAGAGTCTTCCCTCTAGCATTCATTGCGACAAGGGAGGTAATCAGAGTGGGTTATGGGTCAGGAAAGCCACGGGGAAGGGTTTGCCTCCCACCCATTAGTAGATACTGTATATGAACAATATGACAACTATGACTACAACAGCTCCTTGTACAAAAAGACTGCAAGTTCATCGCTAACCTAAACGGCATGCTAGAAGCATTTCAATTGTCAAGAGGAAACTATCAGCCTAAACTCCAACAATATTGGAGAAGCCAAACCTTACAGAACAGATTCAGGGGCCATGACAGGGCGTGGTAAGAGGTTTAGGATGCATAGAGACACCATCAAGTCGTGGTGTCTACACTAAAGGCTGCTGCCCCAGCTAATGTCAATGATAGTCCCTGAGATACCCATAATAAGAATGGGCAAGTAAGAGATAGATTTCTAGATTTCTTTCTGTGCTCCTTATTTTGCTCCTATGAAAAAATGTTATATTCAAGCCCTGCGTAAAAGCCAGGCTGTACACTTTCTGCATCTTCAAAGTACATTGCAAACATTTCCATCGAGTGGAAATTTGGGGCCCATGAACTCAAAACCCATTATTATTACTTATTATTATTTTTTTAAATACATGGCTGTCAATCGCAGAAAGTCATTTTTTACTGCCTTTCTGGAGATACAAGGGGTTTCATCTGACAGCAGCGGTGTGTGGTGTTGGGAGTGAACTGGAGTGTAATTCTGTTGCTGCAGGGAGTTCTACCTAAGCAATTTTTCATGAATGGTTAAAAAAAGTGTAAATGATTTTTTTTTATTTTACCCTCTATCCCCCCCAAATATTTTCTACATGAATCTAAGCCAGCTATCAGTTATAGGAGGGAGAGAGACTGTAGGTTTCTGCAGAATGCTGATATATTGTTGCCAAGGCGCAGAGAGAGTGAAGCCTTGCTGTAATTTGAAACGCATGGGTTATTGGTATTGTCTTGTGACATGTTATAAGATTATGCTGACACGCAGCCTAATAACCCGCTAAGAGGACATAATTAACTCATATTTCAAACAAATTAACCTAAACACCTCAACCAAATGAGAATATGTTTACATGCAGCCTAATAACTTGTTAGTAGGAAATGAAGTCATATAAACACCTCAACCAGAGTACGCTTACGTTGATATACAGGTCGATATTAGTCAGGGCCGGTCCAGTCAGTGTCGTCCGCCTCTGATATGATGGATATGATGCTGTTTACATATTTTATTGTAGAATCGATCGATATGACACTGTTTGTTAAAGAAGACCTTAACCTTAATTGACTCTAATGAGACATTTTGATCAGATTCCACTCACGTATATATTTGGATATGGATACATCATCCCAGGTTTCAGTGTTTTAGTGTCCCATGATAGTCTAGATGTTGTCAGAGGCTTTTCTAACCTGACAAGAATACAATTCTGGTGGGAACATTGAATAATTGTTGTTGGAAAGGAAATTGACAAATTTAAAGATCGGCACAAAATATGCCCAGTCTTTTGGAAACTTTGAAGTGATAGGGATTTTCTTACATGTATAAAAACAGTTTTGGAGGAAACCAAGGCACTTTTTTTTTGTACAAGATGAAAAGGCCTTTACTGTTGTGGCTTTCCCAAGTTCTCAGAAGCAGATTCTCTCCTTGACTCTTACGACCTTCCTTTTTTAAACCACTCCTTGGAACATGAATCAAGGACACACTGGTATCTGCTCTCTACATGAAAACAGCAAATCCAATTCTCTCAGACGCCTTGGCCATCTGCATGTTAAACATTGTCACTGATTATGTGTTATGACGTTTAACTTCAAAGCACTCTTTGCTTTGTGTGTGTGTGTGAACACAGCTTCAGCACCGTACCAAGGTTAATACTCTTCTTTTTGTCTCCCTATCCCTCTGTTTCTTTCTCTTTTGCTTTTCATTAAAATCTGTTAATGCAAATTATTGTAGTTAGTGTATTTTAGGTTTGCTAAAACTCATCCCTGCTATACATAATTAGAAAAATAAAAATGACACCAGCAAGATCGGCGTGCATAGGATGGGATCTCACAACTGTAGTGGGTAGTAAGCAACCATTTTTTGTTGCCCTGAATGACAATGTGTTTTATCCATCTGTACTTGGATGGATAGATGGATACTTGTTGTATCAAAGGGCTTTTGTGTATGTATATAATATGCTGTTTTGATAACATTACTGCATTCTCCATAGAAGAGATGCCAGCAGGTGATCAACTAGAGATCACGTTCAAATAAACGTATCATTAATGAGTATCACAGCGATCAGCAATGCTAATGAATGACTTTTTATTCATGTATGGAAATGTTTGCCGTCAGTGTGCGCAAAGAAATGGCAAGAGAGTGTTGCAGCTAGTTAGTTAGTAAAGCAAGGTGATGTTGATTTAATCCTCCCTTCATCACTTAATCATGTAAAACATGCGAACACAATGGTGATTTCAACCAGGCTGTGGGGTAAATGGATCAAGCTGACTTGATTGTTTCAGCTCCTCTTTCATTTGAAGCTATAAGTCCAGGTCTGCCTTTGTACTTTTTACCCTGCCATTCACGAGGCTGACATAAACAAAACAACCCCAAACTGTTTCCTATGGTGGGACTTTTGTTTGCAGTATCCTTAGTTTTTACGCTGTTTCTCAACCTGTCACGTCCACGGTGTCTGTCAAGTGGAAGCAGGAAGTACCTGGCTCACGGTTTTTAAACATTTGAACTGGGAGTATATTCGATGCATTCCAGAGAATTAGGCCTTGTGTACACCGTAGACAGTGAAATCCCAGGGCGCTTTTATGTATCAAAATTTGCATCCACTTAGGGTTCCAAGCCACATTCAAACACAGGTGAAAACACAACCAAGGAGGATTGGAAACAGATTTCTATTGCTTCACACTCAAGTATGTAAGAGGGAGTTTAAGAGCAGTCCAAAAGTTGTTATTCTGGACATGCTACGGAATTTATTTTCAGAATTTTTTTTTCTGTTTTTATATGGTTTCTGTTTTTTTTGTTGTTGTTTTTTTGTACCTGTTTTTAAGTCTTAATTAAGTCAGTCATTGCTTTGTCTGAGATAATCAAAACAAAGTTTTAGCTGCTGTCATCTTTCCTTAAATATTAAAATTATGAAAAAAAAATATTTTGCAGGTGCAAATGCATCTCAAGCTTCTTTTTCTGGTTTGTAAAATAAAAAAAAATGTTCAAGGAATTAATATCATATCAAATTTCTACTATTGAGCTCTGTGTTTCTTGCATTATGTGGATCCTTTTTTAAATATCTGACACCCAACCCGGTTTGTGTGACAGTGAAATCTGCGGTGTGTGGTGGGGTTAAGCGGGGGGGGGGGGGGGGGGGGGGGGGTTGAATAATCAATTTATAATGCGGTTACCCCTTCAACATCCCTTTTTGTCTATCCATCACACACACACACACACACACACACACACACACACACACACACACACACACACACACACATATACACACAGTTGTAGAGTCCGTATTAGTTGACATTAGCAGGCTGGAGGTGATTGATAGCAACACTTTACTCACCTCACAAGTGTCATTTGTTCCATGTCACACACTCCACTGACAGGACTGTGTGTGTGTGTTTGTGTGTGAGAGAGAGAGAGAGAGAAAGAGAGAGAGAGAGTGTGAGTGTGTATAAGTGAATGCTGGTGTAATGAGAGCATGCATCATTGGTTCTGATAATAATGTTAATAAAGACATGTACGCTGGCCATTAAGCCACTAAGTGTGAATGTGTCATTTTTCTTTCAGTGAAAAATGTGCCAGAATGTAATCAAACTTCCAGCATGAAATTCTCTCTCGCTCTCTCTCCCCCCCTCATATTCACACACAATAGGAACATTTGAACTCTTTGAGTATTATGTACATACAGTGTCTATGACCTGTGAAGGACCAGTTGCAGCAACATCGATCAAATGTATCTCCTCCTAGTGGTAACTTTTAGTAGTATTGGCCATCTGCCCGTGTCATGGCCAAAAGACGCCCTACCGTTGAGCACATATCGGATCTGTAAGGACCACTGTGCTACTGTTCCCCTCGTTCTGTTTTCTATTAGCCTCTCTGCTGTTCCCTCACACTGTTGGTGAATGAATGAAACCATATTCCGGGTTTGTGGATCTAATGGTCATAGTAATGCTGTTTCTTTCATTCATCGTCTGACGTGTGCAATGTCTAACTGCTTTCAGCTCTCAGAAGTCAATTTGGATTTTTTTTTTTTTTTTTTTTTACCTTTTCATTTTTCATTTTTTATATACGTTTTTTTATTCCCATAGCCAGCTGCCAAGCTGTGTGTACGTGTGTGATTATATGTGTCTGTATATGCTGATAGACTTTTTATCAAGAAATATCTGCCACAATAAAGCAGCACACTTAGCATATATCTCTGGACGTATCTCTGGACACACACACACACACACACACACACTCATAGTCAAATGCAGTGTGTTTAAGCGCATTGGTTGTGTGTTTCTTGCTGGCTGGCTGGTTACATTAAAAACAGGCTCATTGGTGCTCAGCCAGGCTTAAACACTGGTGTGTGTGTGTGTGTGTGTGTGTGTGTGTAAAATATTCCATGCTGTGGGCTTGCACCATGCTCTCAGCCCAGTGACTCGAGTGCACATGGGAAGTGATAGATAGCATGGACCAGCATAGCCCGCTGTGTGTTTGAACTTATGTGTTTGTGATTACATGCATTTGTTGATGTGTGTGTGTATGTGTGTGTGTGTGTGTGTGTGTATGTGTGTGTGTGTGTGTATGTGTGTGCGTGTAGCAGGGACACTCAATACATCTCAAACATTCTTCACCTTTCACCTCTGCATTTCAACATGTCTGTGTCACCACATAGAGACATACACACGGTAAGGTAGACAGGGAGTCAGTCAAACACACACACACACACACACACACACACAAGCACACACACACACATACACACCACACTCATACTTGACACACATGACAAACGCATGCAAACACACATATACACACACACACACACACACACTCATACTTAGACACATGACAAACGCATGCGTACACACACACACACACACACACACACACACACACACACATTGTCACTCACATCGTCTCTCAGTCCTTCTCTCTCTCTCTCTTTAATGTGAACATCGGCCGATAGTGGTTGTCACTTCTGTCCTTGACTATAGAGGTTATTTCAGCAAACAAGATTCCCCTTGTAACTGTAAAGAAAAACAGCCTAATTCCATGGCAATTTTCAGGTTTTAACTTCAGTTTAAGGATCAAATGATTCCTCCCAAAAAAAATCCTACCAGCCTTGGTCTGATGAAACCCTTTCAAACTCTAAAACTCCTGAACTGTAAAACAAGCTAAAAACAACTCTGTGTTGTTTTTAGTTGCTGAAGACCTATGAAATGCAAGGTCTTCATGTGGCAGCAGCAGCAAATCCAGTTTTGATACTGGTTCTCTTATGGATGTCTGCTAGCTTTTGCAATGATCTGTCACTGCTGACAACATTGAACATGTAGCTTCATGATTAGTCTTGCAGCGTTCTGAGTACTGAATAATTCTACTACTTCAAACAACCACACTGACTGGATACAGTTGGAAATGGATTGTCTTTTCAATTCATTTTTACTTAATGACTTGATTTCACTTGACCGTTGGCCAGAAAAAAATATTGCCAGTGCAGGATACAAAATTTATTGATTGAATTATTTATTGATTATTATTGATTGAATATTAATATAAAGGTAATAGTACATAATCACCAATATCTATAATAACGTTTAAGTGATTTGAAAACATGTACTATACAATAAGACATAATTGCCAATATCTACAATAATGTGAAATAATGTTACTAGTTTTACAATCATTTTCTTTCTTTCTCTCCCCCTCCAAAAGTTTCCTTCTCTTGTTCTTTATCTCTCTCTCTTTCAGTGTGTAGTTTGATAGAGATGTGTATGCCTTAATCAACGACAGCTGTGGGATGAGATGTTATTTTGAACCCAATACACACACACTAACAGACTGCAGACCCCCTACCCACATGCACCTGCCTCTCTCCCTCAGATTATACAGTGGGCCTCGTATGAAACTCTGAGTGAGAAAAAATGGTTGACTTGTAGTATATATTAGGGGTGTGCGGCGATGCCACTATTTGTATTTGATCAACCAACAAAATATCTGCATTTGTATTCGTATACAACAGAAGTAGGTGTGGTTAAAACCACTAAAAACCACTATCGTCGCTACATTTTCCAAAACCACTTTGAAATTATTTTTAACCTTATTAAGATATTAAACCATGAAAATCATAAACTATATACGGAACAGCTCCTTCAATTTAAAAGTTTAAAAGCTAGTTAAGCTAATAGCGGCCAAGCTAGACGCAAGCTATCAGCTAAGCGAACACTTGTTAGCACAAAGCAGCAGCACCAGCAGAGAGAGACACCGTAGGCCAGCTCAGCTTGTGTGTGCATAGTTTACAGTTATTGTGGATGGTGTTAGCTAAGAGCCGCTCTTAGGTCCATGGACGGAGCAAGGAGCTTCCAACCATTAATGATAGCACTGCTACTGAAAGGGTGAAGCCCTGAGAGGTTATACCAAGACAACAAGAAGGCAGGCTATTACATAACAGTCGGTTCAAACAGAGGAGGTCCAAGACGGTGTGCTCTCTGCAGACACTGAGTGAACTCTGAAAACCAGAGTTGTAAGGGTCCTATGGTAGGTGTTGTGTGTTGGGTTTTCCTATCACGCTGCCAGAATCACATTACAATAAAAATTTGTCACTGATTGACAGCGGATGTACCCAATGAAACAAACGAAGAGAAAAGAAGGACAGATAGAACTGCACTATACAACATAGTATGTGTCAGCTGACAATAGAAGACTCTGTGATTGTACTGGGCATGCTTACAAAACAAGTGTCTGCGTGTCTCAGGGAGATGCCTTGCTCCGGGGCAGCATGGCGATTGTTTAGAGAGCATTTGCTTCCTTGATTGTGCTGTAAATGAAGGTTATGTAGGTTATGTATTTGCCTTTCCATGCCTGCCATTTCTCACATAAAGTGACAGCTGAATGAAGCCACAGCATGAAATCATACAGTATGTGTAAATACTAAGTATTCCCCCCAACAGTCCCTCAACTCCAATGTCACGTTCATATCACAGACACTATTAAAACAGCCTTGAAAAAAAGGGTCTGAGCCACTATCCAGAGATGCTGTGTGGAGCCTGTGTTGTGTTTAGCTACATTATTGCCTCAATAATGCTGATGAAGAATTAAATTGATAATTTCCTGGCCTCCTGGTTTGTAACTTGTACAGAAAAGTATAGAAGCTACAGAAAAAATATTGTTCAGTCTAAATAAATATATTATATTATAATATATATAAGAAGCAGCAAGAGTGAGGTGGCCTAGTAGAAATTATTATATTGCTCAGGCAGTATCAATACAGCTCTGAGCTCAAAATATCAACTATATGCAGGTTCAGTCCATCGCTGTCAGTCTTGGCCTTCAAAAGCATATATTAGTGTAACTCTACTAAATACATATTAATGATAGCAAATGTTACAGATTGTGTAAGGCTCACACTAGAGGATTGACTTGGTCAAGGTTGTGAGATTTCAGAAGATTTAAGAAGATTAATGCATACAACTAGAGCCTTGGTCTTCACACACACACACACACACACACACACACACACACACACACACACACACACACACACACACACACACACACACACACACACACACACACACACACACACACACAGATCTACTTCAGCAAGTGGTGATTAAAGCTGTGTGAGTGGTTTAAGCAGTGAGGGTGTCTGTTCTTGACCCAGCCATACAGCTAAATTACCTAGCACTCACTTTGCCTGTGTGTGTATGTGTGTATGTGTGTGTGTGTGTGTGTGTGTGTGTGTGTGTGAAGACATGAGTGCATAAAAGTTTGTGTGTGTGAATGTGTCTCAATGCTACTATGGCTACATTCACCCTGCAGGCCTACGTTTTTTTTGTCTATTTTTTTTTTAATTCGATATCAGTTTGAATGGACCTCTATCTTATTATGAACGTGCGCAAAAGAGACAACAACAAAAGACTTAACATCTGTACAGATTACGCAATTACGGCCACTGCAATGATTGCATGATGGAGTGATTGGGATTACAGGAGCCAGCCGCAATTATTTCATATGACAGCAATCACGGTTGTGTTTTCAACCTTAAGAATTTACCTGTCAAATACAAGAAAATATGTTTGCAAATTGGTCAAAAGGTATATTCCGTTGCCCACTAGGTCATTACTTAGATTAAGATCCAGCTGCGTGTGAAATCTTTGTGTAAGAAGAGGTGTAGGAGAGGTTGCATGATAAGTGCCATCAAAACTCCATGGAAACTAATTTCACACACATGAATACTCACACACATTCAGAACAAGAGTGTGATGAGTTGCACAGACAACCCAGACATGGAATATGGGATATTTCTGTAGATTGGTACTGGTCAGAAAACATGTTTTTTTACAGACAAATCGTGCCATGGAAGTGAAAGTGCATTCCAAGAAGGATTTAGTGGAATAAGCTCACTGTACACATTCATATTTGACACAAATCTTATCCATTGTTATTTCCTTATATTTTATAATATATAGCGTATATGAGTGCATGTGTAAAAGCACATTCAGTGGTAAATTCAAAGGAAGAAATCAATCAATCAGTGCCTGTAATATAATAAATGTTATATAATAAACAAATGGCTATGACTACATTTTCCGCCTGAATTTTCCCCCTGTGACTTGTTTATTTCATGTGCTCAGGTCATTATTGACTCTCCTTGGGGGTAAAAGATAATGAAATCATTAATCACAATTATTTGTGAGATAATAATCATCATTACAAAATTTCCTGATCGCCACAGCCCTACTTGCAATTGTTTCCAATGCTGGTATGGCTGTAGTTTTGTTTGAATGGAGCCATCTACCCAAATACTAATTAAATTTGTAGCCTTCCTGTCTCTCCACTGGCTGCGTGAGTTGTTGTCCTCCATGGTTTTCTGGTCAATTGGACACAGAGTTATGACAACAGTGATCTGTCCTGTGGAGAGTGACTTAAAAACCACTTAAATTGTGATCTGACAGTTAAGACTGCGGTCACATGGCCGCGGATCAAATATGTAGCAGACAACATATAAATTTGGTCGAAATCAAAAGATCAGATTCTGTATGTTTTTTCTGTTGACACTGCACTAAAAACCTCACATCTGTGTCACATAGGAGGGAAAAAAAGAATTGAGACACTTTCAGCTGCAGTGTTAACTTAGCCTGTGTGTGTGTATGTGTGTGCGCCAGGTGTGTCTGAAACACCAGCCAATCAGCTTTCATTGTCAAGACATCATGATAAATTATTCATCATATTTGGGCGTCTGACTGAAGCATCGCCACCTCCCTCCTCTGTTACTAAAGTCCAGTAAGATCTTATTTTTCCAGGGACACAGGAATGTTTTTACATATTCTACTGTCTTGTGACATGGTTTTCATATCCAAAATAGAAACACATTATTCGACCTCACAGCCCTATTTGATAAGATTTAGTCCCAGGGACCCATAATGAAAGAACTTAGTTGTTGTTAATTTAGTATAACATTTTAATTGTAAATTAAATTGTGTAAACTATCTAAAGTTTTTGTGGGAAGATAATAGTTGTGAGAGTGAAAACTGTCTTACAAAAAAACTTTCTAATTGGGACAATTTCTAGTGAATTAAATTATAGTGAAATTATGAAATTAAACAATTCCTGATTTTTGCCATAGAACCTGGAAACCTCCTCAAGGAGCCCTGGGGGTCCCCTGACCCCACTTTTAAAATCACTGTGTAACCCCTTTAATTTCTTACGTATTGGTGCTCATAATGTCAGCAATCCATGAATTTAAGGTCATTCTGCTGATGCATTTATTGCAAGTCAGAGTGGATAAAAGCCTATGCAAAAAGTCTGGACGCCTAAAATGTAAATATAATTGGCTGTAAATAAATAAAGGGCTGTCTTTTGTTTTCTTTTGTCTGTCTTGATACTACAATTCTATTTTTGTCTCTTCTGCGGCATGCCTTTGTAGTGAATGCTGAGTGCTCCTGTTAATTATTTTCTTCATTGTTTAATTTTCCCTGCATGCTTCTGGTGTATTTTTTCAGTTGTCTCTTTTCCTCTGAAATGTATTTCTGTCTGAATGCAGGGTGTGGACTATTTTCAATGTGAATTTTCTGTATTCAGGCTGTAATGGTTCTACTATCAGCTGTCCTCGAATGTCTGAATAAGTGGTGGTATATTCCTTTACATGAACATGGAGTTTGGAATTGGCAATTTAGAGTGTGTGTGTGTGTGTTTTGGGGGGCTATACTGGTTCTCTATGGCTGCCCTTCTTATTGTTGTTGTTGTTATTATTAATATTATCATTCGATCATCATTAGATATTGGTACAATCCTAATACAAACACACCCATAGTACATAGTACACACACACACACACACACACAATAATAAACTTTCAAACTGTTGTGTTTTTGGCCAGGTTTGTCTGTGGCTGTCTGTGACCCATGTCAAAATAATGCACAATGAATGTATGGCATCAAATGGTTTACATTTGTGCTCAGAAAAGTATTCTGTAGGTTAGTCTGAATCTCTGATGTTGCAAGGCAGTAAACTGAAAAATAATTTTATTTTCACATCACAATCAGTTTTTCCATCAGGCCTTTAATTGCCTGTCAAACTTCTAGGTCTAGAGAAGGCCACCCATGCTTTTATCTTGTCTAGACTTCTGTAACTCCCTCTATTTCTGCCTCAGCCAAAAGTCAATCAGTCAGAATGCATCAAATACCCCCAATTTTAGCGTCTCTCCACTGGTTACCACTAGATTTATAATTGATTGTCTGATTGATTGACTAACTGTCCCTTAATCTAGATTGAAGACTAAAGGTGATTGATCCTGGCTGTCCCTTAATCTAGACTGAAGAATAAAGGTGATTGATCCTGACTGTTCCTCACTCTAGACCAGGGGTGTCAAACTGTGTGCCATGGAGGGCCGAGAGTATGCAGGTTTTCGTTCCAACCCAAGAATACAGCAGGTGATTTCAGTGATTACCACACCTTCAACCAGAGAGGAGGGACTAATCAGTGAAATCACCTGGTGTATTCTTGGGTTGGAACGAAAACCTGCATACTCTCGGCCCTCCATGGCACACAGTTTGACACCCCTGCTCTAGACTGAATACTAAAGGTGATTGATTGGCTATCTCTCAATCTAGACTGAAGACTAAAGGTGATTGATTGGCTGTCTCTCAATCTAGATTCAAGACTAAAGGTGATTGATCCTGACGTCCCTCAATCTAGACTGAAGACTAAAGGGGACAGTCAGGATCAATCACCTTTAGTCTTCAGTCTAGATTGAGGGACAGTCAATCAATCACCTAATCTAGATTGAAGACTAAAGGTGATTGATTGGCTGTCCCTCAATTTAGACTGAAGACTAAAGGTGATTGATTGACTGTCCCTCAATCTAGATTGAAGACTAAAGGTGATTGATTGGCTGTCCCTCAATCTGGACTGAAGACTAAAGGTGATTGATTGACTGTCTCTCAATCTAGACTGAAGACTAAAGGTGATTGATTGACTGTCTCTCAGTCTAGACTGTACCGGTGAGGTAATTTGCATATCTCCTGCATTAGTAGACACTTGGTGAGATGTCAACTTTGATTTGTGAATAGAAAAAGTGCAAACAAGTCAGTACAGGAAATATTTTGTTTTTAATTTAATTTATATATAATTGTATTTAATTCCCTCACGCTGTGATCTGTCCAACATGATTTTAGTTGTGGTTGTTTGACTCTATCATATATAATAATATATGCAGTTTGGTGGAGGCTTTTATCCAAGGTGCCTTCCTTGCAGTACTGAGAGTACAATGAAAACACATGATGGGTTTATACAATTTCTAATGTTTTTTTATGTTTCTGTCCAAAATATTAATAGTAATGTTAATATATGCCTCTTGGCTTTTATCCAGTACTGGGAGTTCCCAGTCTTTATTTCATTTACTTCCATATCATCTGCATTAGACTTTTGATGTGACCTTGGTGTGTTGACTTGGAAAAGACAAGCAGATTATGGAAAACATCTTCGTGGGAAGGTTTTCAGAGGATGAAAAGGAAACATACCAGTTCCTTTGTAATTTCACATTTGTAGTGTTCATCATGTCATATTCAAGCCTTATTGTGGCTGTTACTGAGCAATACTAGCACAGTGCTGTTAGAAAGCATGTTGATCTATCAGTCACTTTAGGAAATTAGATAGAATTGACACACACAACTGGAAGTAAAACTTCTAGATGTCTAAATGCAAAGTAAACTTTTTCAAGTTATCCCATCACCAGTGGAAAAAGTTCTGGAATAAAATAGAAACTTCTGGAATAAAACAGGAACTTTGCATTTAAACACCTCAGTTTGAGAAGTTTTTTTTAAATCTTTTTTTGTATGTGAGCCCCCCTTGTATCTCGTCTTCTAGAGTCTAGTTTTTCACATCAGAACCATGAAGAGTTGGTGTACTGTCATTGTGTATCAGCATTTGGGATATTTCTGGAAAGGTCAACATCTAGACCTTGAGAGAAGCCTGATTAGATATTTGCACACAGAGAAATACTGTCTCCATTGGGTTTTAGGACCTACACATCCCTGTTGTTTTTACCCGTCCAGCCAGTACAATAGGTACACATTCAGTTTGTGCCATTACAAATACATGCTGAGGTAGTAATCCCTGAGCTTCTTGGATGTCCAGTATTCCCTAAACCGGTAAGTCCTCATACTTACATTTGGTCAGCAAAAACAGGGATGGCTGCTCTGAGAGCTGTTAGTGTTAAGCTGTAAAACATCTTGTCAGTTCGGAGGAAAGCTCACCCTGA
>JAXDDW010000089.1:1267500-1375000 GCA_034670385.1 Hoplostethus mediterraneus
TGTGATATAGGGAGGTAACTTTCCAACAAGTGCTTTGTAGATAAACAAATACCAATGTTCATCACATCTCTCGGACAGTGAAGACCATCCAACCTTATCACACAGAATGCAGTGATGAGTAGTATACCTATCACCAGTAATAAATCCGAGGGAGGAATGATATACTGAGTCTAAGGGCTTAAGAGTGGAAGCAGCAGCTTGTCTATAAATTACATCACCATAATCCACGACTGACAGGAAAACTGCTTCAACGATTCTCTTCCTACTGATCATTGGGAAGCTTGCTCTATTTCTGTACACTATTTTTACAGGGATGTAGTACAGTGTAAACCCACTAAACTCAGTTACCCCACCTTTTTATTTGCGTAGTAGGGTTTACCCACCTTTACAGCCTGACATGAATCTTTATGATATAAATTCATAGTACACATTACAGTAAGTAGTATCAAACTGATGTTTATATTCATAAAGTTATATGAGTCTTTTGAGGAAAGAAATAATCCCCATGATTCCTCACTTGAGGCCATATTTTACCTTCCTTTCTATTTATTGCTTGTGAGAACACGTGGGTAAATATTCTAATAACGGGGGTGATTTCCGCTGTGGAAGTGGGATTTCCTTCTGTCCTATTCCCAGTATCATCTCCAGTGGAGCTGTTACATCAAAACCATCAATTTAAATGCTCTGAACATTTTTGCTCTATATGTCCAATAATTGTTTGTCTTTCACTGAGAAATAAGAGCAGATGATGAATTTATGTCTTTCCAGTTCTTTGCTGCTGAACGTATATAGATGAAACACGTTTGGTCTGTGCACGGTGAATGGTGCTACAGTTGGACAATAGTCAGTTATTTATTGATATGCACAATGTTTGAACAATCCTTAATAGGTGATCACATGATCAAATCAAAACAAATCACATTTATTTGTATAGCCCTTAATAACTGTTACAGTCTCAAAGGGCTTCACAGTGCCCAACGTGTGAAAACAATAAATGGTTAATACACGACATCCCCCAGCCTTGGACCCTCACAGAGGACAAGGAAAAACTCCCACAAAACCTTTTAGGGAAAAAATGGAAGAAACCTTGGGAGAGGCTATTCAGAGAGGGATCCCCCTACCAGGATGGTGCAATAGATGCTGAGTTTTTGCAAGTAGCACATACACAGTGCTTAAAAGTTTATTTGGGTGGGAAATCCAGATCTGTTGTGGGGCATCACATCAAACATCATCGTCCTAGGAGTGAGGGAGCACCCAGACACCAACACTGCCCAGCTGCAGCCTGGAACAGATAGGAGACAAACCCACACACCATACACACACTCTCACTCACACAGACAAACATGACCGGCGTCAGTGGACAGGAGCAGGTTGACCAGGAGAATAGGACATGTAGGCAGGAACCTGAGCTAGGATGAGCTAACTGGTCTAGCCTTAGGCCAAATCCCAATGCTTATTTGTACCCCTACCCCTTCGGCTTGGCCCTACCAAGGCCCTTGGTTCGCACTTCGACGCTGATACGTCATCGATAAGCAGATGGGACGAGTTTGTTGTCGGAGATTACTATGGCAACAATGGTATTATCACAGTGACATTTGCCTTTCATCTGATGGAGATAGAAAAGCATGGACGCTCGCGATTCGTTCACAACTTATACGTTTCACGCTACCAATCGATCAAACAAGTCATCAAATAAAAGACGACTGCTTCATTACCAGTCCACTTCATGACAGAATAGTGTTAGCGGTGCTCTGTAGTCTAGCAAGCCACTCCTAACGTTACCCTGCCAGTCTGCACTGATATTAAAGGAGCCGTAACAAGTGCAGCAACTTCGCTGCTGGACTTTAGTTATATTTCATCATATACCATCAAAGGGGGAAATGCGACATGTAAATATGTCAAAATGCGGGACTGTCATGCACAAATCAGCCTAAAACAATGTTGTAACGTAACTAACTAACGAAGTAGAGACATCGGCATATTAGCGATTTTTTTGTTATGCTTGTTATAAAGAAACGGTCCATAATACATTGAAATGACATTAAACTAAGATAATACCACAGTTGGAATATTTTTAAAAATCTTTATTAACGAAGAAAATACTACATTTGTGGTTCACTTCGGATGGTAGCGTAGCGGTCCCCATGATCTTCTTGTTACTTCCAGAGATTCGCAGGGCATTCTGGGTAGCCCTTGGTTTGAAGTGTGCCTCTGAAAAATCTCCGTTTCGAGGGCTACAAACCCCTTCGGCTTGGCCCTACCCCTTGGAAAATAGAGTATTGGGACAGCCCTACCCCTTCACGTGAACGCGCAAAACGGAGGGGTAGGGCCAAGGGGTGAATTGGGATTCGGCCTTAGTCTGAGGAGAGACTGAGCCACTCCCTCAAGGCTATGTTTGGTCAAATGATAAAGAGAATAAATGGGTTTTAGCCTTGACTTAAAGACTTTGATAGAGCCTGCCTCTCTGATTGAGGCAGGCAGACTGTTCTAGAGATGGAGAGCCTTGTAAGAAAAGGCTGTATTACCTGCAGTTTTCTTTTTGACTGCTGGGATAGCCAGGTAGCCAGCATCCTGTGATCTGAGGGTGCGTGGCAGTTTATATGGTTTGATTAGATCTATTAAGTAAGATGGTGCCATCCCAGAAGCACCTCCCTTGAATAGGGAGCCAGTGTAATGAAGACAGGATGTTTTTTTAGTGCACCCAGTAGGTAAGCGAGGTAAACGCTGTTTTAGTAGTCTCCTTAATATGCAACTCGAATGAAAGGGTAGGGTCGAATTTGTAGACTCTGGGAGATTACTATCAAAATTTAGAGTACTATTCTCAAACAGATGCCTATGTCTAGCTGGTCCTACAATCAGCATCTCGGTGATGTTGCCATTAAGAAGTAGGAAGTTTAGCGACATTAACATTTGACCTCTGATAGGCAGGCCTCCGATTAGATTGGGTGTTATCGGTTGGTTTGACGGGGATGTAAATTTGAGTGTCATCGGCGTAACAGTGGAAGTTAATGCCGAATTTGCGAATGATGTCACTGAGTGGTAACATATAGATAGAGAATAGTAGTGGCACACCAAAGTCGACACTCAGGCGAAGACTGCACTCAGGTCAAGTAGCAATCGTGCTGAGGTTGAGTTGGAGTCAATAGCTAACAGGAGATCGTTGACCACTCTTGTGCGTGCAGTTTCGGGGGAGTGGAAAGATCTGAAGCCAGATTGAAAAGGATCAGATAGGTTGTTTTTTGACAAGAAATCCGTAAGTTGGCTGGCTACAGTTCGTTCAAGTATTTTGGAGAGGAACGGCAGATTTGAGATTGGTCTGTAGTTCTGAAGTACTTCACGATCAAGGTTTGGTTTTTTCAATAATGGCTAGATTACGGACATTTTAAAGGCGGAGGGCACAGTGCCAGTGGAGTGTGACCGATTGATCATTAAGAGAATTGAAGGTCCTAGGATAGGGAAAAGTTCTTTAAGTAGTTTAGCAGGCAGAGGGTCAAGCATACAGTTTTTCAGAATGTAACGAGGCCGCGGAAGCATTAATACGATGGCTGATATATTTTGCGTGGGCAGATCAATTCGATCTCAAATTTTATGAGATAGTGATCAGATAAGGCGGGCACATAGAAGGAGACCACTAAAGCAGATACAGGAATGTCACGGACCAAAACCAGGTCAAGGGTGTTCATTGGTTCATTAACAAATTGAGTGAGGCCACAAGTATCAATAAGATCTAGGAAGGCCTTACTGAGAGGATCAGTGGAATTATTCAGGTGAATGTTAAAATCACCGATAATGAGAATATTATCAGCTCGGGTCACTAAGTCCAAAATGAAATTGGAGAACTCTTTTAAGAAGAGCGAATAGGGCCCAGGTGGGCGGTAAAGTACTGCTAAGTACAATGACGGGAAATTCGTAGCTGTAGGGTGCAAAATAAGGACTGTGTAAATGTAAATTTAATTTTTGTGTTGGGATTAAAATTAAGGATAGGGTTAAATATCAAGGCAACACCCCCACATTTTTTCGTCTCCTGGGCAACCTGGGAACTAAGATAGTTTGGAGAAGAGGCTTCAATTAGAGGGAGAAAATAGTTTGGCTTTAGCCAGGTTTCACAGAGACCCATCATGTCTAGATTATTTTCAATAATCAGATCATTGATCAGCCGCGCTTTTGTTGATAATGATCTTATATTGATGAAGCCCACAGTGAGGCATTCAGTACTGCCAGAATGTTTGTCAATGTTTATGGCAGTATGCGTATTGCTGTCATTTATTGTGGGTTGGCAGGAAATTTGACGGGGGTGCCGCGGGAGAAAGTTAGAGTCCTAATTGGAAGGACTGTACTGTAATTTTCTGATCGAGAGTTGCTGCTGCCAGAGGATGAAATAAATGCAGACTGGTATGGGGGAAAAGTCTCAATTTGATCTACTAAACTCTAACCTGGCAGACCTGGCAGACACGGTAACAGGCCAGAGACAATTAATTGATGCCGACACATCTTCCTAGCGAGGTCACAGGTCCTGGCTATGTTGTACTTGGTGACCTCCCATTGTCTCATTCGAATGTCATTGGTGTGGACGTGTAGTATGATGTTGTTGTACTGAGTGCGTGGACCGTGTGCCTCTTTCTTACCCTTATGTCTAATCCTATGGTTCGCCAGCACCTGTAAGTTAGCTTCTCTGTCGGTAGTTCTGGCCCTGGGTAGACAGAAAACCTCGGCCGACAATGCAAGTCTAATATTACAGGTGATGGAGTCGCCAATAACTACTGTAGGGTGTGAGATAGACGGCGGGTCCGAGGAGCAGGGGAGACAGGCCGGCCACAAGGATTAGCAAGAACCGTAAAACGATTAGCCATCGGGCCGCACAACTGGCGGCTGGCACTAGCGAGCTCGCCGATGCCCGGAGACCGGGATAAACTTGTCACCCACTGACGAGTAGCCCATTAGCGACTGTGCTGCTAACATTCGTGAGCCGGCTAGCAGGCCATGTATCTAGACTGTCTGGGGTGCCTGTCTCATCTAAGGTAATCGGCCTATCAGCTTCTAAAAAATTGACAGGCTCAGATAAAAGAAAATGTAGGAGTCAGGGCAAAAAGGAGGAACAAAGTGAGTGTGTAGTGGTCAATCTAAATCTAAAGTTTAGGATGGAGCAAAGTTTAGTGGAGCTAGACTGTTTGCAAATACACTGGGCGACGGAGGGGAAACAGGAACAGGAAAACAGCCGTAAATGAAAGAGCAGCTGCAATTCTCTGTGCTGTGAGGATCACGGTTATCTAGTTTACTTCTCGCTTTGAGTGTGTTCCTCTGCACAGGTGTGTGTGTGTATGTGTTTGGGTATACATCACCCCATTGAATATCCTAATATATTTCTGTTTACATGTGGTGCAAGAGTTTATCGTCAAGGCGACAGTAAATATTTCATCACGGTCAATAGCATGTATTGACTTTCACACTTCATGTTCATGAAGATGGTTCAAAAAATAAAACACTTCTATCTTGTATCTTTTGTTTGACTGGGAGTTCCCAAAAGCTGACAGCATACCTACCACCTATTGAGCATGCAAATGCATGTGATGTGTACACACACACACACACCTTTTCTCCCTCTCTCTCATGCCTATACACACTTCAATTCACACATGATTTCGCTTAAAACCACATGCACATACTCTCATACTTACCTGCTTTCTTTTTCGCTCTTCTTTATCTCTAACACTCACTTACTCGCACACATGTACGCACACACACACACCTCCAATGTAGAATGTATGTGTATCTCCATGGCATTCGCTGTTACTGTTATGGCTAATCATATTTTATAACTTGAGCAGTAAACACAGCATCAAAAACATCAACTAACCATGGATGGAGGAATGGAGGGAGGGAAGGGAAGGGAGGGACAGAAGAGTGAATAAAACAGGTCCATTGTAACCTTGTCTACTCAGAAGTGCACGGAAAGTGCCTATTGTGTACATTACAGGATATCTGCAAGTCCTGAAAAAGTTTTATGAAGTCTTAAGAACTGGGTAGTTAGCATGAGCAGCGATAGCCACCATGGCTGAACCAACAAAACCCTAACCCACAGAGGAACCATTTGATCCTTCAATTGATGTTAAACCATCTAAATCATTAAAAAATGAAGTTTCTGCTTTCATCTAACAACAGTAATATTCTTCAAAATATTAAGAATGATGTGGAATTATTTCTCACAGTTATATGTTAACTAGGGAATCTTGTTGAAACAAGTGTGTGTGTGTGTGTGTGTGTGTGTGTGTGTGTGTGTGTGTGTGTGTGAAGTAAGATTCCACGCCATTTCATCATCATTCACCTCCTCTCCTGTCCTCTCCTCTAGTCGTATTAAAGCAATAAATAAAGAGAGAAAGCTATGAAGGGAACAGTCTTGTTTTCTTCTTCTGATATTGTACTGTTTTCATATGTCTGTGTGTACTTTGTGCACTTTCTCTCACTGTTGTTATGGTGACAGCTTTTTAGAGCAACAGGTGTCCTTAACTTTTCTTGTATTTTTTTGTATCTGTTTTATTTAACAGTATATAAGCAGACAATAAGAATGCAAATATAAAAAAAAAAATCTTTATAGCTTCAACACTGAAAAGTGTCTATGGCCATGATTATTGGCACCCTTTCTTTTCTAATACTTAGTTGCTCAGCCTTTGACAATGATGATGCTTCCAAACGTTTCTTGTAATCATCAATAAGCTTCCTGGATCTTTCTGCTGGCAGTTTCTCCCACTGTTCAATTGCAACCCGCTCCCGTTCTTTAATGTTTGAAGGATTTATTTGACCAACTGCACATATCAGGTCTCTAGAGGACTCATCACTGGCCACTCCAGAACAGTCCAATGTTTTCTCTTGAACCATTCCTGGGTGCTTTTGGATGTGTTTTGGATCATTGTCCTGCTGGAGGACCCATGACCTTCGATTAACACCCAGTTTTCTGACAGAAATTGTAAAATCAAATCAAAAGCAAAGCGCACTTGGCAGGAGCTGAAAATAAAATATAAAAACATACTTCAAATGTGTGCTTGGGGCGGCAAATTAGAAAGGCAGATCTAGAAATTGAAATTAAATGTGTCTTTATTTGACTGTGGTGGTAGCATAATCCGTGAACTGTAAACGGCATATTATATCTTGGACAGCTCTTCCATCCTGGACATAGAACATCTAATCGGGGTCTCAAAATCCTCTCCCGACATAAGGCTATGCGAATTACTTCCGCGGAAAGGACACGCCATGTCCGACAGCTGCTTCTGGTTCAGCAGAGGGAGAAAGTCAGGGTTTGTTAAAGAAAACCTGCCAGCGAGCAGGTTAGGTGAGTTTGAGTTACCTCTCTTTCTGGAACGGAAAACCCAGACCCAAACCCAGTTTGTTAACCCTCGTCTCAGGGTTAACAAACTCAGAGTTTTCACTAAACCCGCTTTCTGGAACGGACCCCTGGCTGTGTTGACATTTGACAGTGTTGACAAAACATCAAACAATAAACATCATCAAACATTTTCCTTACCATCCATGTGCTCTACATAGGAGCCTTTTTGGTTCTCCACTGTTGCTAGCTGCCTTTGGGCAGAATTTAGTTCAGTTAGTTCAGAATTTGAAACAAATCTTGAGATGGTGTTGACATATGCATGGTTGTGACAGTGCTGTAAATCATCAAAAAATAGCAAATTTTATGAGATCCAGTGTGACCTTGTTGCCGTAAGCACTTAAGTGGAAAGTGGAGAAGGAGTCATCATGGCTAAAGCTGATTCTGTAATTTCCTGGTTTTATTGCTTTTTTAAAAGAAATATCTGATGTTGCTGACGAAAGCTGCATTAGGATCTTAGTATGATGTTCATTCTCCTCTTTCAAACCCTTTTTGATCAATTTGAGATTTTGATCTCTTGTCTGAGTACAAGCAGTTACAGGTACTGGGCTAATATGTAATACCATAATGTACAAACATTTTTAAATATTACAAGATGGATAGTGGATTTGTCCAGGTGATATCCCTAATATTTTTTAACATTAAAATTATTTTGCTTTTCAACAAGAGCAGCACTTTTATCCGTGGGACATTTTTTGTCCGAGGTCTCAAGAATAAATATATAGAAAAATATATATATATATATATTCTATATATATTCTATATTTCTAAATATATAAATATATATAGAAAAAAATATATAACCACCAACCAATTGTATGATACAAAGAGTTCATATTATATCAAAATTACTGAAAAATAATCTAGCCAGTACAAATGGCAGTACAAACAGTACAATGGTCCTAAGCCATCAGGTGATCCTTACTGTCGAAGCCTGACTCCCTTCACCATCACGTTTTCCAATGTCATCTATTCCTTTTATAACCTCTCATACTTAAAAATAGCAGGAACTACAATTTTCAGAAATCAGACTAAATGTTCAAATGAAAGCGCATTTACTGCAAATTGTTCTCATGTTTTTCAGAGAAGCTGCTTTGGTTGCAAAAATGATAAAAGAGCAGGACAGCAGCGGAGAACAGTCGGCAAAATGTATGATAGCAAAACAGACTGAAGGTTTTTTGTCAGATGACGACATTAGTCGGTTCCTTTCATTTTCTCCTTTTCATGTGCATCTCTTTTCATAAGATTGTCCATAGTTCGGTCCCAGGGTCATGAAATGTCCTTCATGAGGGAGACAATGTCAGGTACAATGTACATTTTATAGAGCACTGATTTGCTAAATGACATGTTGACATGTTGCCCAAGGACAATATTCTCTTTTTTCTTTCATTTTGATCTTTTTTAGCTCGTTGCTTCCAAGCGAGAATTGTGGTAGAGCAAAAGGCCCTTTCAAAGAGAGACTTGAAAGGAAGACATGAGACAGGAAACATTACTTTCTCTCACATCTGTTGAACTGAGAATTTAAAGAAGCCTCTTCTTTTTTTCTTCTACATCTCTTTCTCTCTTTTCCTCTCCCCACTTCTCTTCCTCTCGTCTCCCTCCCCTCCTCTCCTCTTGCCCTTTCTCAGACAGCTCTTTGGGTTATAAAAACCACCATGATGTATGATGCTGTCTGACCAAAACACTAAAGAGTCCCACAGCGATTTAAACAACACGGTACACTCACACACACACACACACTCCCACAGCGATTTTGAAATAGTGTCCACATCGACAGTTTTTCTGTTTGTTCGATCTACTTTTCTCTCCCGCTGAAGTCCCAAGTGGGTAGGTTGGCATTTTACACCAGACAACACACACACACACACCTACTCGTGCACGCCCTCACACGCATGCCATACACACACTTACATTCACATACACAGATAGACACACATAGACAGGGAACATGCTACATCGTTTGTTGGTAATTAGGAACATTTGTTGTCTCTTGATAGAAACAACTTTTAATCTTAAACTGTGTTAGTCAGCCTACTTTAGAATTAAGTCTCTGATGTCATGGACGGCAGCAGCATCAGGCCATGACCACAGTTAGGTGGTAACTCATTACAGTGATAGTATTACTTTTCCCAGTAACAAGTAATGCTACAAATTACTGTTTCAATTTGAGCAATGATATTACAGTTACCAATCAAAAAATGAGTTGTTTATTTTATTATCACCATGTCTGTATATGAGATTGATGCCTTATGTAGATGAAAACATAGTGAAGTTGACTTTCTCTAGGTGGAAGTAATCCCACTACTTTGATGAGAAATGGTAGAAAAGTTGACTTCCTGTTAGGGGTGTGAATCTTTGGCTTCACAGCGATTCGATCCGATTAACGATTCAGTAGTTGCTGATTCGATTCAACAACAATTTTCTTTTTTTGGAACGATTCGATTCGATTCTGTAAACCACGATTTGATTCAGCAACTTTTTACCAAAATTCTATATTCATGAAATAAACGTGCAATATGTGAGTGAGACTATCTGTATTCTTCTGAAAGGTGAAAAAATTATCAACTGACAACAGAATTACTTCTTAAACATATTTATTCTATAAAAAAGTAGTCCTGCATAATATTTTATGCTGAATACAAAAATGTAATTAAACATTGCTCATTTTGAACATTTTTGCTACATTCTGGCAGGGGAGAGAGTGGGTGGGTGGGTGAGTGGGTGAGTGAGTGGGTGAGTGAGTGAGTGGGTTCTATACATGTACTTCTACTTCAGATTTTTCTTCAGGAATATTAACTGGTCAACATGTTCAGGTTTAAGAGTGCTCCTCTGAGAAGACACTGTGTCACCTGCGGTGCTGAACACCCTTTCAAGGGGACACTTGTGCCTGGGATACAAAGGTGTCTTTTAGCTAGCTTAGCTAAGAATGGCAGTTCCCCCTCGTGAGTCTTCCACCAGCCCATGGTACTCCCTGTCAGTGCGAATGGAGCCTCTGCTCAGTATCTGACAACCTCTTCCATGCCTTTGCATTAATGCCTTTGCTTTTTTGGGGCACGATTCATCTCAAATTAAAATGCATGGTAAACTTACTTACTATACGTTTGGCAAATCTATGATGGAAACCAGAATTGTTTGTTTAATTATACTGGAACAGTTTTTTTCTTAGTTGCTGCTTAACATGGTAGGTCACAGTGTTTAAGAGAAAAAAAGACAAGCCAGGCCTAGTTTAGCCAGACCAGATCTGAGCCACAGTTGCAATATCATATCCTGACTTAAAGCTATACTAATAGCACACCTGTCTCTCCCTCAGGCTGAGGCAATTGTGAGCATCCCTCTTCTGCATCTCCTGGTATCTTTCCATATATAAGATAAGATTGGTTGAATATTGGTTAAAATGCTTAAACTCTAACCAAATTTTACAAACTGTCAGAAAAGAATGTCTGGTAACATACCTTTTACACACCAACTCTAAGTCTACCAAATCAGGTCTAGCACATACACTCTCATGCTC
The DNA here is from genome assembly GCA_034670385.1 of Hoplostethus mediterraneus. Classification (NCBI taxonomy): domain Eukaryota; kingdom Metazoa; phylum Chordata; class Actinopteri; order Trachichthyiformes; family Trachichthyidae; genus Hoplostethus; species Hoplostethus mediterraneus. The sequence goes on from JAXDDW010000089.1 coordinate 1,278,387, forward strand.
CTACAGTATGTTCTGAGAGACCCTAATGAGCCATTTCAAAGTCTCTAAATTGTGGGCAATTTCTAGCATTTTAGAGAAAATCCCAAGATCCTTTGTAGTAGGCCTACCTTGTTATGGATGTCAGCCGCCTCAACAGCTACTTTAGCATAAGTGCATTCTCTCTCCTCAAATTTAAGGAAAGGCAATTCCTTGAAGCGTGGGTCCAATGCTGATGCTGATTAAAAATAGCAGCGTTGCTCAAAAAGGTTAGCAGCAACGTTACCGGCGCTAGGGGTTAGCCGAACTAGCTGCAGCTACTGAAGCTGACGCTTCTGTGATACCGTGTCGCCATAAAAGATGGCTGGCTAGATTTGTGGTGTTCTCGTGGTATTTAATTACACTTTTACACATTCGACACACTGCAGACGTTTTGTCAATTTGATCATTTTTCTTTGCAAAGCCAAAATGCTTCCACACTTTTGAGTTCAGGCTTACTGGTGGATTAACAATCTCGCTGCCGCTCTCCGCCATGTTTGTTGGTGAAATGCGCCTGTAGAGGGAGAGAAAAAAACTATTGGCAGTACTTCCTTGCAGGCTGACTAGAGTTATGGATTACCGAGCTGCATTTCACAAAAAAATGTGTAAACTAAGTCTTAAAACATTAATCATAATTAAGAATCGCGATTTATTCGATTTAAAGCATTTATATTGATTATTGGTGAAGCCAAAGCAATTCATTCTATTTATTTATTTTAGCAGATTGATTTAGTTGAATCGGTAGGATTTACAATCGATTCATCGATGCATCGCATGAATCGTTACACTACTACTTCCTCTGGGTGGAAGTAATCCCACTACTTTGATGAGAAATGGTAGAAAAGTTGACTTTCTCTGGGTGGAAGTATTCCCACTACTTTGATGAGAAATGGTAGAGAAGTTGACTTTGTCCGGGTGGAAGTAATCCCACTACTTTGATGAGAAATGGTAGAAAAGTTACTTTCTCTGGGTGGAAGTATTCCCACTACTTTGATGAGAAATGGTAGAAAAGTTGACTTTGTCCAGGTGGAAGTAATCCCACTACTTACACAAGAACACAAGATGAAAACAACACTGTCAGTATTAGTCAGTATTAAAAAAAGTGGTGGCGAAGTATGAATGAATAAAGTAGCATTTACTTGAAATGAGTCATGAGTAACAATTAACATCACTTTTCTTGCATGAGCCCAACACTGTTAGTGAACACCTAACTCCCTATTCAAACCTATCCAAGCTTATTCAGGTTATGCACAGACATCCATCCATGTGAAATTGTGCATTGTTAAGTTTTGTTCAAGGCACTTGTCACTTTATATATTCCTTTAGCACTCTCTACATATGATTTACTGCTCTACACTCAGGTTTACTGACTGGTTTAACTCACCTCTTATAGTGTAATGTGCAGTGGAATGACTGATACTTCAATTTATACTGTATAATAGAATGGGGAATGTATGTGGGTCTATGTATATTTGTACTTAAATGCCCTGTCCTGTGTTTACCCTGAGCACAATAAAAGAAATTGCCAGCAGCTTTGGTTGATGTGGTAATAAATGAGTAAATTAATGGATGCTGAATCTTGAAAGCTAGTGGACCTTTAATGATGGTAGTCAGCAGAGTGTGTAGGATGTTGTGCAACTCTGGAAGAGGTGTTTGCTGGCAGACCAATACCGACACCTTGAATTTAAAGATAAAGAAAACACAGAAATGATTCATAATGGAGCAGGGAATTCAGAGCTTGTTTTCATGGATTCATAGTACGTAATGAATGTACCTTTACTTTTAGGTTATTTTTCAACATTACATTTAATTTTTAGGGTCAAGCATATGCCAACTATAACAACTACTTTGCTTATACAGTACTAGTCAAAGGTTTGAGTACACTGGCTTGAACCCAGGTTTTTCATGATTGTTTAAACGTGTCCTTGAACACTTAATTTTTCATTATGTTACATGTACTTATATAAGCTGATAATCATAGTTGAATTGCATTCTTTTTAAATGAAAATGGAAGTCTTGTGAATTTCAATGAAATGGTCACCCAAAGCAAGGGGTTTTCAGTCTGAAGCCCAAGTCAGTTACGAGTCTGAGAAGTGTAAAACGCTGTTAGAACGCTAATCTAAGTGTAAAAGTGTCTTTGTTTGTCTTTGTTAGATGTTCTCTAAGTTGACTAGCATGTTACCTAATTGACCTTTTGTCACCAATCATTGTTAACAGGTGAGGGCCCATGATTACTATAATATAGGTTACGTAGGCACAAGTTTGTCATTCCTGAATGTAAGGGAGCAGAAAACGGCAAAATACGCTCAGTTAAGCAAGACAAAATGAATCAAAGTCTTAAGACAAATAGCAAGACCTTGTTTTTTTTCTCTAGTTTCTCTAAATGCTGTGGCCAGCAAACAATTTGAAGAAACTGGAACTCACAGGGACCGAACAAGGTGGAGTCACAAGTCTGCAAACCTGGCGATTAACTGCCCCTGAAATACTAGCTCAGCTAAATGCTACCAGAAGTACAGATGTTTCAACATCAACTGCTCAGAGCAGATTGTGTGAAGCTGGCCTAACTGGAAGAATTGTTGCAAAGAAAACATTGTTAAGAGTGCAGAATAAGGCCAAGACACACAGAGAAACTGGATGTTTGAGGAGTGGAAGTTAGTCTAATGGACAGATGAGTCAAATTCAAATATTTGGGTCCAAGCACCGAGTATTTATAAGACACAGAGAGGGAGAGTGCATGTGTGGTTCCCACTGTCAAGGAGTAGGCAGGTGTCTGGGGTTGCTTTGCTGGTGGCAATCTGAACCAGCATGGCTATGAGAGCATACTTCAGAGGCATGCTTCCATCAGGATTGCAGCTTGTATGGCAGTCCTTCATTCCTCAGCAAGATAATGACCTGAAACCCCTCAAAATTTCTGTTGAAGAAGGAAAGCGAAAGACAGGCCAAACTAATGACCCGGCCTGCCCTGTCTCCAGACCTCAATCCCATATAACTTGTATGGGACAAACTGGACAGACGAGTCAAAGCAAAGCAAACCCACTCTGGGAATCGCTGCAGAAGAGCTGGGGAGGACCTGTCGGGTGATTTTCCTGCTGAAATTTGTTAACGGAATGCCTCGTGATTGTCAGGTTATTAGGGTGGAGACAATTTTAAATTGTCTTGAACTTTGCTTCTTGTTTTGTTTTGTATATTCTAACAATGTGTTTTCATTTTGAAACAGAAACTTATACGATGTAAAACATGACAGTTATGAAAAAAAAACAGTTTCCAGCAAGTGTTCTTAAACTTTTGACTGGTACTGTACGTTCTCAAGAAATATATTTCATGTTTTGATCACATTACCACTGAACTATTCAGGCCTCGGGGTTGAACTGGATGACAAAGTATTGCCCTGGTAACACTTGGTGTTGGCCACTTGTCGACAAGTTTTAAAGACAAGAAAGATGAGAACAATAAACATTTTATGAGTGTTTTGGGGGTGAATGAATTTTTCCTTGTTCTTTATGACACAACAGCATAAACCATAAAATACGCGGCCAAGTTATCAACTATTTCCTTTACTTTTAAGCTCTTTCCTAAGAGTACATTTCAGGTTTTGATCAAATTACTGAAGGTCAGCCGATACTCCCAAATCCACTTTCCCTCTCCTTTCACTTCCTGGCTTGGGCCCTAGGGTGGGCCCTGGGGGACGATAAAAGCCAATCAAATGGCTTTAAGTGTAGGGAGGCGGGCTCTGGGGGACCATTAAGACCAATGAAATGGCCAGGAAATAGAGGAGGAAAAATGAAGAATCCTCCTGTTAGGTGTTAATCACTTCCCTCTTTCTGTCTCACTGGTTTTTCACATATACTCTCTCTCTCACACACGCACATGCACACACACTGCTCCATGGTTCCCCTAGGTGTTTTTTTCCCCCACAGTCTTTATCCAATAGCAGTGAAGAGTGATGGGGATGATCTCACCTTAATTTATTAGATCTTTCTATCTTTCTGCTATACTCGCTGAGAGAGAGAAGAGCGTTACTCATTCAGTTTCTCCGCTCAGATTTTCCCATATGGTCTGTGGATTTTAACCAGCGAGCTCAGGTCATAAGCTCCACCCCCATGCGTATGTGTGGTGTGTGTTTGAGCGCGAGAGTAGCTGAGAATAGAGAGAGCACAGGTTGGTTCCTGTATGTTATTTTTGTAGCATATAGGCAGTACATTCAGTTTTAAACACTTTGATCTCAGTAGTCTGTCTCTCTCCATCTGTGTGTGTGTGTGTGTGTGTGTGTGTTTGACAGCAAAGGTTTTTCAGAGTGTGTCTTGTGACAGTTTTATAGCCCAATAACTCAGCTGCCGAGCCAACAAAAGAATGGAACATCCCAGAATAAACGGGGAATGATAATCTTTTTCACAGTGCAACACACACACACACACACACACACCCCCCCAACCATACGGGGACCAGATGGAAGCATTGCACTCATGAAAAAAGTGTTACATCCTGACAGCAGATATTTTTGATTTTCTTTCTCTTCTCTCTTATCTTTTTATTTGTATGTACTGTATGTATGTCTGTTGCTATTCATCTGTCTCGCCATGTAGAGTATGTACTGTGTCTTGAGTGTACTTAGGTATACACCCTTTTTGTAACAATCCATGTTTCAGTCTCCTCCCTTCACCTCCATTTTCAATACATGGTTGAAGAGGATTTGTTAGGTGAAATGAATGATATATACTGTAAGTATGCTCCTTACAAAACTAATCATTACTTATTGCATCCTGGGAGCAGTAATTCATTGCTCTTTATATTTCCTTTCTGTTGCACCTTTAAAACTGTCTGAGGATTTCATCCTCTCTTCCCTTCTAAATTCAGGATAATTCAGTTTCCTCTCCTGTGAACGATCGAGGAAACCAAACAGTGTTGATGTCCAGTGTAGTGGGAATACTTCCACCCAGGGAAAGTCAACGTCTCTACCATTTCTCATTCGAAATAGCTCTGTGAGATATATGTGATAGCCACTAATACACACCAAGTCTCTCACTAGTCAAGTAGTTGAGATAAAACCAATCATTGCCAGTTGTATGTGTTTGTCTCCCTCTGTGTTTCTGTTTCACTAACAACTGTTGTGCCTTTACCAAACTCTGTAATAAAACAACTACAAGATGGCGGGAGACGGGGGGTGGGGGGTAGACAGAAACTCTGTACCCCATGACTTCGCCATTTAATTGGATGCACCACCTAGAGATTTCACTGCTGTCTTTAACTGTGTTTCGCTAACTTTACACTCTCATCTCACACACACACACATGCACATACACAAGAGGAAACAAAGACATAGCTACATACAGTATATTCACACTCACATTTCCACTGGTAGAGATATGCACATGTACACACACACACTTTCTCTCTCTGTCTTTCAGCACTTTTGAAAGATAAAATAGTTTCACAAACTCAAACAACTAAGCTAGTGGCTTGTTTTCTGTTTGTTTGGGCATTGCGCCAGAATGTCATGAAAAATGAATTAAAAAGAAAAGTCAAGACAGTTTAATTTTAAGTCGTCGGACCTTGCCAATACAGTCTGAAATTTAATTGAGCGTCAGCTGTTTTATTAAAAGGTTAATTCTTACTATTTGACAGTCTGTTAACGACAAAGACATCAATCGCCAGGAATCAATTGTTTGTATGTATTAAGCACACCCTCTCATCCAAAGCGAATTACAGTAAGTCTAACAGTAAAATATACTGATCACCACACATCACCTCCATTACAGCAGGAATGGATCTTCAGTAAAGCATGTAGCCTATTAGTAGAAAAGTGCAGGATTGATTTTCATGGAACAAAATGAAGCAGAGAGGCACGGCGCAAATTGGGAAATGAAAATAACATAAAAAAATCAAGACAGAGTTTAATTTGACGGCTTTGGGAGCATAAGTACAGACATATAGCATGCATATATTCTCTAGCCCACGGAGGTAATTAGGTGCTGACTGCCACAGTGGGTTTTTATTTCTAGACACCGTTATTATAATAATTAGCATTGGAAAGGAGCTAGTGGCCTTGATAGAGATGGATGTATATGGGGAGACTGACTGACAGACAGACAACACAGACAAACATGCACACAGATGGATAGACAAACACACACACACACACACACACACACACACACACACACACACACACACACACACACACAAAAGCAGAGACATGCATATAGGCACTGAGATGCAGCACATAGGTTGGGAGGCACATACAATCAGACATATGTAATGTTGTATCTTAATTGAAATGTTCCTGCTTTGCCTCTTGATTTTGAAACGTTCAAGGTATACAATGTAAGATGTATGTAAAATAGCACCCCCTGCAGGGGCAAAGATGAATGATTAATCTAGATCAAAACAGTGAAAAAAACCGACATCCAGCCCTCCCTTTCCAAACAGCACTGCATACTCACCCCCTCACCGAAATGAATGCAATCAATTCTGAAACAGTTGGTATATTTACGATTGGACCCACAGAAATGATGTGGCATGACTTCTACAATAATGTTAAAGGGGAATTACGGTATTTTTAAACCTGCACTCTGTTTGCACAAATTTGTACGTCCACTAAAAGTGCTTGTTTTTGCCACTGACAGGCTCAGATTGTTATTCGTGTGTCTGGCAACATTATGGAAAGGATTGCTACAGAGACAGACCTTTTTTTTAACCAGAAACAGAAGTCTCGCTCAAAGAGAAGTCTCGCTCTGAAATCTGAAACATGAAGTGAGTTGTTGCATGAAGAGGTTAAACAAAAGGTTTCCAGTTAAAAAAAAGGTCTATCTCTGTAGCGATCCTTTCCATAATGTTGTCAGACACTTCCAATAACAGTCTGAGCCTGTCAGTGGCAAAAACAAGCACTTTTAGTGGACGTACTTTCGTAGCACTTGCCCCTGCGGATTACGTTGCAGCCATTGCAGCCCATTTCGCGACTGCCAACTGAAGCGATCTACCGGAGCAATTCCAAAACTTTTTGTACCTATTTTGCGATATAAATAACAAATTTGTACGAATAGAGCCCAGGTTTAAAAATACCGGAATTCCCCTTTAAGCGGCTCACCTTTGAGGCTAGAGCTCCCACGACTGAATTATATTACAATGAATCCCTAATGCTTTGACTGAAAACGATAGACAGACCTTCAGCTTGTGCAAAATGCTATTGCTGGAGTGCTTACTAGGATAGTGAACATATCACTGTATTGACAACTTTGCACTGGCCCCACTGAATTACTGCCATGGCCACTCTTTCAAATATTATTTGGTGATTCACTGGTGCTGGACCTGCTCTCTTCTGAGTCTGATAACTGGATTGACACGATAAAAGCACATGAGAAAGTATGACAAACAATGATCTTGCTTTGGAAGTAACCTTAACAAATGTAAAGAGAATAACTGCTCCAAACAAAGATAACTATTCTGTGTTGAAGGCTGCCATTTGGGGGTGGGGGGGTGTTTTTATTCATCAGAATATTACAGCTGCTTTTAATGTCTTAGGGGTGAAGGCTCCAATGGTCAGTCCAAATTTTGAGCGAGCTTTGGAAGCTCTGATACCTTACCAAGTCTGCTCAATAATTTAAATCTCAACATTTCTACTTTTATGTACAACATTTGAGTTGGGAAATGCCTTGATTGGACACTGGACAGCCTACCAGTATTTCAATTACAATATTCAACACAGATACTACATGTTATTAGTGAAGTCTTTGATGACATTGACAGAGTTGAGCGTATCTTGCAGGTGGAAAGCTTTTCTGATCTACATCTACAACTGTTTTTGCCTCAGTGTTCTACAGACTAAAAAGCAGAACTACGTTTTTAATTGTGTTTTTACGTCTGACAAAATTTTAAGAAACAATCACATTGTCTGCGTTCATCAATTGTCACTTATTATTACTGAAATAATATATATTCTTCAAAGAACAATATGTTCTATTTGTATGTCATCCAGTCTGAGCTTCAGTAAACAATAGGTTTTTGAGACTCTATTCTGTAGTATTCATGTAGTATATGTAGTATGGGGTTTGTGAGTGAGGACCTTAGTGAAAAGGCTGTGAGAAACAACGTGATCATTGACTTCACATAGTTTGTCGTTAAATGTACAGTTATGTGTACACTGAAGCTGGTATGCTTGCTTTTAAATGAAATGAATAAATAGAAAAACACAAACGATAAATCTTTAACCGGTTCTCCAATGTATTACTTCACTTAGACTTTGGACTGCAAGCACATGCATGATCTGCAACATACATGTCAGCTTACCTTTTACCTGCTACGGTCAGAGTACCACCAACATTATCTCTTGTGTCTCTGGAACATATCAAACTGTCATTTGGAGTCACATGCTACCAGCGCATGCTAATGCGTTAGCATACAATAAAGTTAAGTGACCTTTTAGTAATCCAGAGGGGGAGAGGGATTTCAAAAAGATAGGCAGCTAACTGTTGTAGTTATGTTTGTTTTATTCTGTCGTTATGCTAGACAAAATCAGTTACATAGCTGCAGCATTTTAGCCTCTCGCTAGCTGTGTTCGCATGAGGACAGTGGCTGTGCTGACATATTAGGTCAAGCTCTTTGCTACTGCGATTAGTTGAGGACCGTCCAATCAGTAAACACGTCCATATACATACACTGATGCCAGTAAATCGTCCTTAAAAGAGAGCAGGTCCAGACCCATTGAATCGTGGGATATCAGAAAACCTTATGGGAATATGTTCCAAGTTGCTATTTGAGATAATGGTACGCTGGTTTACTTCACATTCCTACTGTAAAGCAAGAAAAACACTTTTTGTTTTTATCCTCCAAAGATTTGGAACACTCGCCCACGTCAGGCTCCCTCTGAATAGTTTTAAAAAGCAGTTGAAAACACACTTTTTCAAGTTGGCATTTTCATAGAATTTATATTATTTTTACCCTTGTTTTTTCCTTTCAAGTTTATGTAAAATTTTCATATCGTTTTAATATCTATTATGTGTTTTGTATAGCATTTTGAGCTGCATAACATGTATGAAAGGTTTGCTATAAATACAGCTATATTTATTACCTGATGGTGTCTTGCTGTTGGTACTTAATGCCAAATGCTGAACTTTCTTAAAGTCCACTTTCTGAGCAGGTTTGTGTTCTGCAGAGAGCAGTGCTAAACTATTGAGTCTCTCCTGGCACTTTTTTCTCTCCTGGCACTTTTTTTTTTTTTTACCAGCTTCAATTGACTGAAGGCACAGAGTCACCTTAGTCACCCTTTTATGGTTTTCTTTCTTTGGACATCTCACTTTTGCTGATATGAGGTCATTTTAGCAGTAAACAGAACAGACGTGGCAAACTCTCTCTACCTTGAAAAGCAGGTTTAGCAGACAAAGCTATTAAACGATTTACTCTTATGTCATAATCCTACTATTGCCATTAAAATATATTTCAAACAATACAGCAGGTAAATATATTTTAGTATTTGTAATCTGATGAAGTAACAATTTACAATTACATCTACAATTCCCCATGTTTTTCCAAGGAGATTACTGTAACCTCCAGAAAGACCTGGTTTGTTTGAGGGAAAAACAACACTGCTGCTTTATGGCCAGTTCAGTATTGAATGGTAGTTTCATGGTTCAGCCATGGTATACTGCACAGAATCGTTGGACAATTTTTTTGCTGAAGAGACTGTGGAAATGTATTCAAACTCTTTTCCTTGGCAAGACCTTTGTCAAAGTATGTATTTGTGTGTATGCTACCTGTGTTCCTGTAGAACATGGTTCTACATTCTTTGCTTGCACTCGGTCTGTGCAAGTTATATATTTCTAACTCATTATTTTTTTCCTGATTGCATGTGTGTGTGTGCCCTGTCTTGCACTATGTGCAATTAATCTGTCCAAAGACTCTTGGCACTCATCCAGTCTTGCTGGAAATACCCACAGTTTAACGCTGACAGTTGACATTTTAACCTCATAGTCACTGTGACATCTGACATCCAAAGTGATAAAAGTATGGAGCAATTTGTGACATTGTGGAAATACCAGGGGTTTGTTTGTGCCCTTGCTTGCACTCTTGACTGTGTGTGTGTGTGTGTGTGTGTGTGTGTGTGTGTGAGGCTATGTAGAGCTCTACTGTTGTTCACTACACTCACAACCTCTCACAGCTTCATTGTTTGAAGGGAATAAAGCCCTGCCAAGGCCCTCCAAGACTATAGCAATCAAAGCCCACTGTTAATGAGAATGTAGGCTCAGCTACTTAATAGCACAGTCTCGTTAACATATTGTTGATGTAATTGTACACTTAATTGCTGATTAGGAAACTAATTGCGTTGATTGGATATGTAATTGATGGTTTTTTTTTCTTTGTGAGTTTAGAAGGTTTCAGTGCTCAAAAGAAACTGTTTCTCACTTTGTTCCATTCGTTGTTGCTTCCTCTGTCCTTCTGACCGAAAATTATTTACAGAGCTTATTGCTGGGGTTACATTTGATTGGCTGCGTAGTTGTCAGGGAATTTTCTTTGGGCTCGCTTCATACTGTGTAAAATTACGTAGGATTAATTTTCAGACCTGGACTATTTAGTTGGCGCACTGGGGCTTTTCACTTGCTCACAGGTTCATTCAAAGCCTTGGTTTCTTTGTCTTTCCCATCAGTATGGTGGAAAAATCTGACTTTTCTGCTTTTCATGTACAGCATATAAAGATTCAATTGGAAACTTGCCCTTGGGACATTAAATGGATGAAAACATACCAAAATATACTTCACAGAAGCTGAAATGATTAAGGCTATTCCATATTTTCGCTCACAATGAATCACTGAAAGAATCCAAAATAACTTTTCTATCAAAAGTTTCTCAGTGACGGCATGCTTTCTGCCGAACTCACCGACGAGCTTTGCATAAACACTTGCTTCCGTCCATGTCTGCATCACATACCAAATGAATATTCTTGGAACTCTTTTTTTTCTTCTCGACAGTCACGTTGTGTACGGTCATTGATGTCGGTGAAGCAACACGGAATCTGTCCTTGATCGTACACCTTTGAGCAAAAGTGTTCTGTTCTTGCACGTCTGCTCATTTCGGCAGCGATATATGGTGGCCTGAGATACTCCCTCAGCATCCCTGGACGCCCTTTCTTGGCTGACGCATCATTTTCATATAAACGGATATCTGTGTTGCAACTCTCCGTTGCCGATTGCTATGACACAATAGATTCAAACTATGCCTAGTTCATGAAAGCTTCACATGTGCTGTTCTAAGATCGTTCCCAGTGTTTTGTCAAAAATGTACATCTTGGCCTCAATTTCACACCAGGAAAGAAATAACAAAAAAAGGTTTAATGTTGTGTAGAAAAATCCGGTAAAATGTATCACCGAATTACACAGAGTGAAAGTAGCCTAATCAAAGTAACCAGCCTATTTGCTTCATAATGAATGGAGATGCAGGCTTGTTTGTGATCTTATTATCTCAACCAACTTCCTCGATTCTACAAGGAAGTTGTAGTCATTAATTAAGTGCATTTCCCTATGATAGTTTCCTTAGAGGATACATAATAATATATAATACCAAGAAATGTTTTACATTTGCGGTTTTGTTTGGAATAAATAAATACAATAAATAAAACTGGGTAGTCAGCATGAGCAGCGATAGCCACCGCAGCTGAACAGACAAACAAAAGAGACAAATTCGAAGACTTCACTCTGCGTGTTGCAATGTGAAAGTGGACGTGCCCCATTTTGCAGGAGAAGTTTTCACTGATGATTGAGTATTTTCTGTTTTTTCCTGCAACATGCTCTTTCTCCATATATCAACAACCACTCTTTCTGCCTCTGTTGCTTGCTGTTCATCTTTCTGACTTTCAGATTCTGTCCCCCCCCCCCTGTTTCTTTTTGTTCTTGCATCCCCTTGCCTTTCATCATGGTCTTGCAAAGGGCAGCGTTTTAGGATGGACTCTGAAAAATGAAGATGGCTCTCTGTCTATTATTTCTCTCACTTTCTCCCTCTATCTCTATCTCTGCCTCTATCAGCCCCCCCCCCCCCACTATCTCTCTCTTTGATGATGGATCTCAGAACTGAGACAAGAGCAACGGGGGCTAACACATCATTTAGTACACACACACACACACACACACAGTCACCCATTAGCTATCTGTGGGGCTTCGTTTCGTCACACCCACAGAGTGCCAACACGGCAGCAACTCTCTGGGGTCGTGTGTGTGTGTGCGAGATAATGTGTGTGTCAGAGCAAGGGTATCTGTGGCCGTGGGCAGAGAAAGAGACATAGGAGAGAAGAGTCCTTAGTTAACCTCACAGAGAGAGATGCCGAGAGAGGCAATGGAGGGAGAGAGAGAGAGAGAGTGACAGAGGGAGAAGAGAGGAGTGCAGCCAGAAGAGATGGGCGAGCTAAAACACTAACAGGAATTGACATAATGTAGAGAGATTTGCTGCCAGCTAGCCTACAGCAACACTGGTAGTGGTGTGTCCTTCCTGACGGTTTTTGTTCATTCGCCATGTACAGCAGCAGTTTAAGAACTTATTTTTTTTGCTTTGGGAGACGATATATTCAAAACAATTTGTTGACTAAGAAAAATTCCTGGGTATTAGCCCACTGGCTTGCAGCGTGTTAGCAAGGCCGTGCCAGCATGCATTAGGGTTCCCGCAGGTCATGGGATACCTGGAATATCATTGTTTTGAGAAGTGTGTTGCAGAAAGGGGAAAAGTCAGGGAATCTCTTACATTCTCTGGGGAACTCAGGGAACATCAGGGAATTTTTACAAACGGGTCACTTTACAGGAATGATGCAAAATGTATTTTACAACTTGTTTGACACATTCAAGCATTACACGGTGGCTTTCAGCCTGACTGAAGCAGAAAGCAGGTTAATAAACCAGGAAACATTTTAGCTCATTGAAGGGCTACAAGTTATGGAAAGCCATGGAAAAGTCATTGAATATTACATCAGGGCCATAGTAGGAACCCTGATATATAGTAGCCAGTATATTTATGAAATTATGCAATTTATGTAAAACAAATTGGTGTAACTGTTTACTTTAGGAGTCCAAGTAATGTGCTTGTGTGTGTGTGTGTGTGTGTGTGTGTGTGTGTGTGTGTGTGTGTGTGTGTGTTTCCTTGGTGAAATGAACTGTGGGTCGCTGCTGCAATACACTCCAGCCTAGGTCATTGTTTCCCCTGTAAATTCCTCCCCAGACTGCCTGCTAATGATTTCACATTGTTTACAACAGCGGCACAACATATGCTTGTCAGAGACTAGAAGGAAAAAATACCCTTCAGCTCCCAGTGAAACCAAGTGGAACTCTTCCTTTCCTTTCCTTTCCTATTACCCTCTCTGTTCAGGCCCATTCTTTGGGGTGTGTTGAAAGGCATTGTGGGAAATGTAGGAAATTGACTAGGCAGATTAAAGGAAAGTCAGAACACCGAAGAAGTAAATTACGTCATGAAATAACTCCTGGAATATATTGACAACTGAGTAAGTGTATCTGAGGCTGGAAACTCATCTTTTAACACACACGCACACACACACACACACACACACACACACACACACAGATGGGGAGCGTGGTGTGGTGAGGCCTTGTGTTATGCTATTGCGTAGCTGCAGGGGGTTTATTTAAGGATTCTGTTCTTCCTCTGTTAAATACTCATGTCCAGAATTGTGTGTGTATGTGTGTGTGGTCGTCTGAGGAGCTGCTAATGAGGTCCCACTGCTCTGGCCCTCATTTCCCTCTCCACACCTCGTCTGCCAGAATCCTCCTCTCTATATACCTCTATACCTCCCTCGGTGTTAATCTTGTCACAAAACAAATGACTAAAATGCTGTTTGATGCAATTTTGTCAACAGAGACCAGGAGGGGTAAATATTTTGCCCCGTGATGACATTTCACATCATTTTATTTCATTTTTAGCTGCAGATGTGTTTCCGCGGTTTTGAAAGTTCTGCCCACAGTGATATTAATGATTGAGTGTTTTGAAAAGTTTTCTTTCAGTAATTGATTGTATTGAGTGTGTAGAATAGGAATGGGTGATTTTAATCGATGAGTCAAAGTTCAAAAAACAGTTCAAATACATTAAAAAAAGCGACAGTGTTTAAATGTTGCAAAAAGAGTGATGCTATTTTTTGTTGATGTAGACGTATTTTGTTTGACTATAATGTAATTACTTTATTTGACTAAAATCATTTTGAGTAAGTAAAAAAAATAGACAAAATAAAAATTAACCGACCTCCCTCTCTTCAGTGGCTTTTACCACATTAGCCTTGGTCCCATTGTCAATGTGGGTAACACTTCTTTTCTCTGCATCTTTACTGAATACCACAAAAAGAATCGCTAACCAACTAACTACTAGTGAGCTTGTCCACTGGTAAGCTAACTGGTGAAATCAGTTTTATTTCCCAAAATAAACAGGATTATTATTATGTATCTCTCTCTCTCTCTTCAAGGTGTGTTCCTTTTTCTGATTTAGGATTTAGTTGAGTGGTGTAAAGAATTCTTTCTGTAAGTACTTAATTGCCACCCACACACACACACACACACACACACTCACAGAGCCTAAGAGGCATCATTGAAGCAGTTGATGTTAATGGTTGCTAATAGCTTGGTTAGTGAAACAAGGCTAGCCTTTTTCACTCTTCCATTATCCTTAATGGAGAAACCCGCAATCGTGGCAGAGACTCATTTTCCCATAATGCACTGTCACAGTCCACAGGGAGATGTGAACGTCCACAATGTAAATTTAATGCGGCGTGTGTGTGTGCGGGAACATATGTTAGGTGTCGCTTCTCTTGTGTGTGTCTAATTGAATGGAAAGCCATTAATAATTAGCTGAAGTGTAATGGTTTTGGTTGCCTCTAAATGACTTTGACTACATAATAATGTGTTTGGTTGGTTTGTGTAAAAGTGTGAGTGTGTGAGAGAGGGAGGGAGGGACTGGTTGATGGCTGAATTGTCTTTTGACACCATTAGGGCAACACACACACACACACACACACACACACACACATACTCATTCATACAGATGAACACCCATTAGAAAGTCCTCCTCATGTCACATTTTCTTCTCAAGCATTACATGGTCATCAACATCTCTCTCTCTCTACCTCTGTCTCTGTCTGTCTGTCAGTCTGTATAACTGTGTCTGTTTGTGTGTGTGTGTTTGTGTGTGTGAAAGAGAGAGAGTGTATCTCTAGGTGTGGATCTGGGTTGCTGTGTCCTCAGCTTCCATACCCACAACCTCCACTGCACAGTAAAGACCAGATCAAATGTTGATGTAACTAGTGCATGTGTATATTAAAAAAACATAAAGACATGGGTAGATTCAGTTATTTATAAGCGATTAAACTATATAAACAGACAGATGAATGAGACAGATGAAAAGACACTCACTCATTTTAAAGCTGTTTCTCCTTTGACCACGAACATTTTGAATTCTGGCATTGATTTCACAATTTTAAGCATGGAAAGACTTTCTTACTGAAGAATATGTTTCACATTTGAGAAGTGCATCTCTGTCTCAGTGACCACACCGATCAGCCACAGCATTAAAACCACGGACAGGTGAGGTGAATAACATTGATTATCTTGTTACAATGGCACCTGTCAAAGGGTGGGATATATTGGGAAGCAAGTGAACAGTCGGTTCTTGAAGTTGATGTGTTGGAAGCAGGAAAAATGGGCAAGCGTAAAGATCTGAGCAACTTTGACAAGGGCCAAATTGTGATGGCTAGACGACTGGATCAGAGCATCTCTAAAACGGCAGGTCTTGTGGGGTGTATGCAGTGGTTAGTACCTACAGGCCCTGTCACACTATTGCGTATCGGAGTAGCGTATGCCAGCGTATGAAAAAAAACACTCATACGCTGGTATACGCTGACATACGCTAGGGGTACGTTAGGCATAGGTTTTATACGTTTCAAGCACGGTCGCATCCGCTGGCATCCGCTGAATACGCTGAACATTTTTAAGCATGCTTAAAAATGTTCAGCGTATGCCAGCGTATGGTTTATATGCAAAGCATACGCTAGGTATACGCTGAATACACTCGAGTTACGCTCGAGGTACGCTAGAGGTACGTTACTCATAGGTGGAATACGCTGGTCATACGCTGACATACGCTGGGGGCCCTGTCACACTATTGCGTATGAGAGAAACGTATTAGTTGCGTATGAAAATTAATTTCATACGCACAAAAAGTACAAATAAATACAGAGTTTTTCTTATACTTACCGTATTGAACCTATGAGTAGCGCATTGCCAGTGTATGGCCAGCGTAGTATGCGTATGGCTAGCGAATGAGTAGCGTATGAACTGCGCATGTCCAGCGTAATGCTGCAATGTGCCGCTATCACGTGACAAAGTGTCACGTGATAGCGGCACATTGCAGCATTATTGCAGTAGACGTAAAGCTATCAACATGGCTCCCAAGAAGAGGACATCGTCTACCCGGGGCCGAGAAAAGGGCAAGAAATAGGAAATGGGATCCTATATATACACTTTATCAAAACGCTGGCAATACGCTGGGGATACGCTGGGGATACGCTTGCCATACGCCAATCATACGCTAGTTGTACGTTAAATACGTTACTCAATCGTCAGGCATACGCCTGCTGTACGGTATCAATACGCTAGCTGTACGGTACACCTTCATGCCAGCGTATTGCCAGCGTATGACCAGCGTACTCCACCTATGAGTAACGTACCTCTAGCGTAACTCGAGCGTATTCAGCGTATACCTAGCGTATGCTTTGCGTATAAACCATACGCTGGCATACGCTCAAAATTTTAAAAACATACACAATAGTGTGACAGGGCCCTACCAAAAGTGGTCCAAGGAAGGACAACCGGTGAACCGGCGACAGGGTCATGGGCAGCCAAGGCTCATTGATGCGCATGGGAAGCGAAGGCTAGCCCGTCTGGTCCGATTCCACAGAAGAGCTACTGTAGCACATACTGCTGAAAAAGTTAATGCTGGCTATGATAGAAAGGTCAGAACACACAGTGCATCGCAGCTTGCTGTGTATGGAGCTGCGTAGCCGCAGACTGGTCAGAGTGCCCATGATGACCCCTGTCCACCACCGAAAGCACCTACAATGGTCACGTGAGTGTCAGAACTGGACCATGGAGCAATGGAAGAAGGTGGTCTGGTCTGATGAATCACGTTTTCTTTTACATCATGTGGATGGCCGGGTGCGTGTGCGTTGTTTACCTGGGGAAGAGATGGCACCAGGATGCACTATGGCAAGAAGGCAAGCCGGCGTAGGCAGTGTGATGCTCTGGGCAATGTCCTGGCATTCATGTGGATGTTACTTTGACACATACCACCTACCTAAACATTGTTGCAGATCAAGTACAGCCCTTCATGGCAACGGTATTCCCTGATGGCAGTGGCCTCTTTCAGCAGGATAATGCGCCCTGCCACACTGCAAAGATTGTTCAGGAATGGTTTGAGGAACTTGACAAAGAGTTCAAGGTGTTGACTTGGCCTCCAAATTCCCCAGATCTCAATCTGATTGAGCATCTGTGGGATGTGCTGGAAAAACAAGTCAGTTCCATGGAGGCCCCACCTCGCAGGACTTAAAGGATCTGCTGCTAACGTCTTGGTGCCAGATACCACAGGACACCTTCAGAGGTCTTGTGGAGTCCATGCCTCGATGGGTCAGAGCTGTTTTCGTGACACGAGGGGGACCTACACAGTATTAGGCAGGTGGTTTTAATGTTATGGCTGATCGGTGTATGTCCCTGTCTTTTTTTCTTTTTTTTTTCTTCTGTTGACAATTGGCTGTCACTGAGCCTGGACTTGGGAAGGATCAGTGTCTGGTTTACATCTCTGCTGGAGATGAGATAATCAGATCATTTATATTCTCTATTTAGGTCCAGATAACAATTCAATCTGCTTTGAGCTTTTGTCTCTTCATGCCAGTGTTGTCATAGGAGTCTTTTTCATCTTGATGTTATCCTGCCTAGGCGTTAGCAGGTAGGTCAGTAATACTCTGTATGCGTTCATTTGTTCAGAAACTTTGCTACCAACAACAAACAGGATGAAAACTGTCCAAGATACATTGGTCCACCGATAGGGATTTTCATCCTTGAAGTTTGCAATAGTCAAATGAATAAAGGCTTTGTAAGATTTTCAAAAGAGTCAATCAAGTTTCAATCAAGTTTATTTGTACAGCACATTTCATTAACGGAGGCAATTCAAAGTGCTTTACATGAGATTTAAAAAGAAGAACACATAAACAAAATAAAATAAAATCACAGAATAAAATCATAGTGCAGATAGGGCTTTTGAAGTGCAGGAAAAAATATATAAATAGGGCATTTGAAATAGCTTCGCAGAAAGCAGTGGTGAACAAAAATGTTTTTAATCTCGATTTAAAAGTAGTTGCTTTAGGAGCAAGTCTCAGTCACCTTGAAAGTTTTTCATTCTTGTTTTGCCCTGTTTTTTCAAAGCACATCTCTCATTTCGACATTCTGCAAGCTGAAGCAGCATTCCTTTCCCATGAATTAGTCCTACGGTTTAAATTGTGAAACTAATCTTGTATTTCATTGTAACTGGCATTGAAATTGTTCAACTGATCAGTCTTCGAATTACCTTGCATGGGCTGTGCTTCTGTCACATCAGTTCTTCTGCATTTCTTTATCACTACTTATATGTTCTTCCAGCGTGTCAAATGTCAGATGGAATCTGTGAAACCTGGTTTTGGTACTGAAGTCAAACAGTGCTGCTACGGTAGTGTGTGAGTGTGTGTGTGTGAGTGTGTCTGTATGTGAGTGAACATACTTATACAAATAGTTGTTTTCTGCTTCATTCTTCCCCAGAGAGAAGGTGAAATTGACTTGTCACAATTTGTTACTTTCATTCCATCCGTCTTTCACTCCATCTGTCTCTCTGCTTCAGTCCCCTTTTCCCTGATGTAGTTACGCCACAATATGCTGACAATTGATCAAAAATGTGTGTTTGGTTGTGTGCGTGTGTCTGTATGTGTGTTTAAATAAGCATCATAAAGGGCACCAGCATGAGTCTAAAACAGCCAAACATTGAGCCAGGATGTCCATCAGCTAGTCAGTAGGGGGTACATAGACAGAGAAACATATAAACACTGTCAGAATGGTTCAGGAACGGCTCAGTGGATACACATTGTGTAACATATGTGTGTACACACACGCACACGCACACTCACACTCACACTCATGTGCATGTCCGTGCAAGTGTCCTTAATGTAATTGAATACTAGTGCACTTTCCTGCTGGTTTCATTATGTCTTCCACACAGTAAGGCAAACCACCACATAACATTTAGCCCTGCGTTCAAACTAAACCTGACATTTCTCCCAGACATAAATCATAAAACAGCTCTCTAGTGATAAATTAATTAAAGTTGTAAAGTTTTTTTCTGCCATGTTTTTGAACCCTTTCCTGACCCGCACCAGAGGTCACTGCAATTAGACTGATAAATTGGCCCTTTTAAACCAGATTTGATCGCAGTCAGTGTGGTTCACCTCCAATGTGATGAAGGTTCCTCTCTAACTGCAGCTAGTGAAATATGTTTTTATTAATATTTTTCTATCAGATGTCTGACCAGAGAAATCATTCCAGTGTGGTGTGGGAGGATTTTCCTCAACAGCTTCAAGAGTGTCAGTTTGTAAAACCTGCAATGAAACCTGCCTTAAGGAGCTGCTGACCCACCTAAAAGCTAACGCAAAAACGCAAGTGTTTGTGGGTATGAGGAGATGGATGTTGACATCTGATGCTGACATCAGTCAGCAGTTCTTCATGCTTGGAACGGCATTACAAAATGAAGCAGTCTGGACTGATGCTCATATTCAGATATTTCTTTGTTCTTGGTACTGAACACCAGAGAAGATAAATTACATCAACGAGCACAGATAAGTCCATCATGCTTAGCTGAAGTTAAAAGTGTCTGGAATCAGATTTGTTGGACCAAAATCTCTCACCTGGCAGGATGACAAAACTGTCTAATACACAAGATTGTGAGTTCATGTGACTTTTGTTTGCAGCTTTGCTTGTAATTAGGCAGCGTGAACCTAAATTAACCTGTGGCAGCTGAGAGGAGGGTGGGGTGAGGCTGAACGTGGATCCGGGGGAGAGTGGAGTCTTCCCTGGATCCGGGACCGGCTGCGGCCAATTAAGCCTCACCCCACCCTTCTCCAAGCTGCCACATAACCAAATAAGAAAATAGAAGAAAGTTTTATTGGGTATGAAAATGGTATTATGAGATAGTGATGTTGTGCAAATCATCGGCTAATGGCCAGTATTGGCCTTCAAAAACGTATATCCATCGAATCCTACTGGCCGCTCTGCGTGTGGTTGGTCTCTTTAAGTATCCTTTGGCCCTGTATTCTAGTGACAGCTTGAACTAAAGGCTGCCAAAACCACCATGCTAGCCATTTAACCCAAACTAGCATGGCTTAGAGATGCACTCCTGTTGGTTTTCACTGATGGGTGGATGATAGAAATGATGTGTGGTGAAATGCCAGCTGGGTAGATCCTGGATTTAGCCCTTCAACATGTCGTCATACTGGTTCACTGCTCTTTGAGAACCCTGCATTTTGTTCCTGGTCATCAGCTGTCTAGTCACATATAGGTGTTTGAGCCAAGATGATTTTGGAGGGTCATGTTGGGCCACTTGCTACTTTTCTCAGTACTAAGATCAGTGCCTTGTCTGCTGAGGGGATCAGCAGAAAACGATATCCAGAGACTGCTTTGCAAACACTAACGGCTATGTTGGCTATTAAAATATGATGCCTTTTGGAAAAGAAAGTTTTGGACTAGCTCAAATTATGACAGAATTCTCTTTTTTTGTTTTACCAGAAGGGCTACAGACCAAAGCAGCATTAGCCTGTCCTGTATCTCAGGACTGAAAAACTAATTTCACCTTGTGCACACAGCTTAACAAAATCACACAAGGTAAGAAGGTCAATCACAATTCTGCTCATTAGTGTCATTAGTAAGGAAACTCTGGCTGTCTAGTCCATCACAGGTTGAAGAAAACGAGACATGGGTAACGTTTTGGTTTCGATACCTCCCTTTTATTGATGGGTTTTGTTCTTCATTGAATTCCATGATGTTCTCCATGATGTTCTCTCTCACCTCAGTCATTTATCACCATGTAGAGGCTGTGGTACAGGACAGGGTATTATTGCCTTCAGCAGAAATCAGAGTTAACGAGGAGGATAAAATCGATGAAGATATTTGACTGTGTATCGCGGTCATAGGAAACAATCTGTCTCTCGTCTTTTCTTTGGTTTCCGGGCAATATCCATTAATCCAACTACTTTTTAACTGGTATGACATCACCATTGCCATAGAACTCAATTACACACACAAACACACGTCGCAATACCCTGTGGGTGGTATAAAAGCCAGACACAAACACACATATACACCCCCCCCCCCCCCCCACACACACACACACACACACACACACACAAAAACACAAACTCAGTGCTGTGGTAATCTAATATTAAAGCAGTGTAATTGGTGTGGGCTGTTCTTCAGTTCATCTCTGTATCGTCAGGCAGAACATTTAGCCCATAAAGGGTCAGGCACACACACTCAAAAACACACAAACAGAAAAGCATGGACCCACATCTCAACAGAGATTGAAATTTTCTGACGTCCCAGACTGTTAAATGACGGTTTAAATGTATGATGGAGGAGCTTCACTTATTGAGGCGCCTCGTTCCACTGTTCCAGAGATGTTGTAACTCTTCCCGTGTAGCTAACTGCATCTTTAAAAAGTTTCTGCCACACAACAAGAAGCATCCAGCTGCACCCTGGGACCCGAGGCTCATTGAACCATATTAATGGGCTTGTCATGTGGGAACCTACCAAGACTAGGCCGGCGACACGTTTAGGGTCCCAAGCCATAGTAAATGAATCATAGATCTAATGTAAATGGTAAGATCTAGTGTCTGTCCCTACTCAGTGTAACAGTCTTCATGCTCCCAAGCTGCTCTAATTAGCTCTCAGCTCCCCACTAGTACATCTTTATAGGCTCAAATTGCTCCAGGAGGGCCTGCCACAAGTCCCTGTGGTTTCTAGCAGGGAGGCATACACACACACACACATGTAATCACACATCCACGCGTTTACACTTTTACAACACACACATACAGGTTACTGTAATAGTCCTCTTTGATGAATTTATCCTGCATCTATCCTGCATTAGTACTGCAGACAATTTTTACCAAACAGTAAAACATAGAACAGTGGAAGTCGAAATCCTCCTTCTTGAATGTATCCCACATTAGTACTGTATACAGTGCAGGATAGATAGATAGCAGGATACACAAAGCTGAGCTTCTTGAAATCATGTCACATGACACATTTCTATGAAAAATGTACATTCATTATTTTGTCCAGTCAAAATTACTCTTGGCAGGTAATTTTGTTTGTGTGCCTTGGCAGGTGAGCCAAGAAGTTAATTTTGGATTCTGGTTGAGAGACATTGGAGTTATGTGTTATAATAAACTACTTTGGTTGAGGCACTGGCACATGCAATCAGGCAAAGGCACACGCAAACACATGCAAACACAGAGCCAAACAGTTATAGATGCCGGCATGCACATTGACAGTCAGGGTGGTGCGTCGTCATTACAGAGGAACATCTCCTTTCATCTCCTCGCCTTTCATCCTGTCTTTTTCTCTCTCTGTTTTGCTCTCTCTCTTTCTCTTTTTCTCTATCCTCCTCTATTTTAGCTCTCTGTCTGTCTGTCTGTCTGTCTGTCTCACTCTCTCTATTCCTCTGTCTCAGTCTCTTCCTTTTCCTTTCCTGTTCTTCTATCGTCTTATAACCGTCAGAGATAGAAAGACAGAGGAAGAAGAGGAGGAAATAGACAGAGATGAAGAGGAGGAAAGAGCGAGAGAAAGGGAGGAAAAGTAGAGATGGAGGGAGAGAGAAAAAGACAAACGTTATTAATTACACAAAGTAGGAATGACTTTGAAAATGGAATTGCCTTTTTTCATCATTTTGTCCATTTCATTTGGTTACCTTGGTTACCTGCTTCACTTTAGCTCTGTGTCACCGACACACACAGAGACATAAAAAGGACATACACTCATATACACAAACACGTTACACACAAACATATGCATATTTAACCCCCCTCTCCAATACACACATACCTATATACATACATATACAAACAATCTCACACTCCCATGCACGATTACGAGATGGCGTTATACCAACGGCTGCAGATGACCTCACATGACCTCTGCGGTTGTCATGGCAGCGTGAGCCTTGTTCCCACAACAACAGCACACTGTTCCATTACTGAGCAACATCACTTATTTATGAAATCCTTCACTTTATAGACTCACTGTGTGTGTGTGTGTGTGTGTGTGTGTGTGTGTGTGTGTGAGAGAGAGAGAGAGAGAGAGAGAGAGAGAGGGATTTTACTGTGTGAGACTATGTGTGACATGACAGCGGGGGGATATTTTGAGGAGAGAGATTGTGTGTGTGTATGTGCATGTCAGAGAGCGCATGTTTGTGTTTGGGAGATTGTGTGAGAATGTGTGCCGGCACGCAAATGCTCACAGCCATTTAAAAAGCCGAAACCCAGCTGTGCTTCCTGTATGACGGATAGATGGGTAACTGTGTACCTAGCTAAATGGATAGGTGACGTGATGGATATGATGCAGTTTGATTGATTACATATTTGTTGTAGAATTGATCAACACTACACCGGTTGGCTTTGAGAGCTGTTAACCTGAATTGATTCTAATGAGAATTTTGATCAGATTCCACAAATCTATACAAAATCTACAAGAATGCTTTTTCCATACTTTTCCCCAAAACATTTTTTGGAATCTTTTGGCTAGAAAATAGACAAATTCAAAGATATTGAATATTGGCACAAAATATAGTCTATTACTGTATTTTGTGATGAAGTGTTGCCTCGTCTTCTGCTCCAGTTGGTGATTTTCTACATTTCCCAGAATGCCTTTCAACAACCCCTAGAGAGGTGGCACGAACCTGTTGCTTCCAATCAAAGGTGTATGGGCACGTAAATGTAGCAAGCAAACTAGTTTGTGAGTGTGCATGACACACAGGCCTTCAAAACACAATGATTGTTGAACGTCGGTGCAAAATGGCCAAGTCTAGAAAAGAAGCAATTGCTTTTTGATTCTGAGGGACTGACACCAAAACCTGATGTTTGGCCAGTTATCCACAGGTGTAAGAAAAATACACAACCAGACAACCAAATGTAACAGTTAAAGTGTTACATAAAGGGATTTCCCTCTTTTATGGAGAGATGAGCAACATTGAATCTATGATCACAGTGAACAGTGATCTAACTGCAGCACTATTCTACCCATAATCACAGTACAGAAAGCTCTCATGGGTATTAATGCTATAATATTTCATATATAAAATTAATATTGAACATAGGATATTGTGATCATTGCATCCGAAAATAATTGCTGATCAGACTTTTGACTGCGGCTTTGATTTCAGTCCAGCTTTAAATACCTTTAAGGACTCTGACATTAAGATATTCATTAAAGTAATTATGTATAATATTACACAAAATGGAACATGAACATTTAGAGACATACAGTATATACAGTATGTGTGTTTGTCTGTGTGCGATAACCTTGTGTGTGTCCGCTCCCTGTCACTATCTTAGGCGCCTGCAGTCTGAAGGAAAGCATCTGGTTTCAGCATCTGGACACACACACACACACACACACACACACACACACACACACACACACACACACACACACACACACAGAGAGAGAGAGAGAGATTGGAAGTGTGTGTGATAGCGACAGTGAGCGGACACCAAGAAGGTTATCTTTGATCGGAGCCCGCAGTTAGGACGCACGCGTGTAGGCTATGTACGCACACACACACACACACACACACACACACACACACACACACACACACACAGACTACAGAGTCATGCATACACAGACAATGGAAGGTTAACACACTTAAGCATTTTGTCTCTCTCTCGCTCATACACACACACACGCACGCACGCACACACACACACACACACACACACACACACACGCACACAGGATGATTGTGCCAGGTAGCATCAGCAACCTGATTACCCAGACAGAGGCTGTCCATGAATCCACAGAGTGTTGTGAGTGATAATAAACAGAAAGCATCCTTCAACAGAATGCAACAATTTAGGACAAATAATCTGTGATTAACATCTTGTGGTGTCATGAGAAGATCGGGTTTCTGTGTGTTGAGTATTCAATTACGTTATGTGGGCAGTACAAGTTTTCTCTGCTTCATCTCAATTAGGGTTTAGGGACTGAAATGCAGGGTATTGCCCTTTATTAAAAAGCCAGATCTGGTCCAGTCAGTGTGGTGATGGATATGATGCAGTTTGATTGGTTACATACTTATGGTAGAATTGATCAATACTACACTGATTGACTATGGGAAGACCTGAACCTGAATTGATTCTAATGAGACATTCTGATCAGATTCCACACGTGCATGTTTATCATTATTATTATTATTATTATTATTATTATTATTAGTAGTAGTAGTAGTAGTAGTAGTATTGTTATTATCATCCAGAGTTTTTCAATGGAGAGTTTAATGCTTTTTCAAAGGCTTTTCCACCCTGACAAGAATACATTTCTGTCTGAAACAACGAATACTTATCATTCTAGGCATGGAAATAAAAGATACTGAGGACAGCTTCAATCCAAAAAAACATTAGTATTGGTACCAGTCCTCGGCCAAACCTTAATCTCAACAGCACCCCTAAATACTGAACACTGAAGTCCAGTTAACTCTTCTGGTTTATGTTGACTGGATGATATAAACTTGATATAAACGATGATATAAACTTGGTATCATCTTCATCACTAAATAATAACCTCTCTTTTACACAATGGTAAGTGGATGGTTTGGTTTACAGAACGTTGGCGTATTGCTTTAAAAACTGCAGAGGAGGATGCGGAGGAGAAGAAAACCAGCTTTAAAATCTATTATACCAAATGTTCAGTAAATCTTATTTTGACTCAATAATAATGAAATAACAACACAAATAATTATTGTGTGAGTGTTTGTTTTAGGACATTAATATGGAAATTGACTGCTATACAGACAGACGTGTGTTTTTATAACACGAATGAGACAGTCACAGCTTATAAACATCCGTGTACTGGCATATAATGACTTGAGTTGGATTGATTTTGAAGTTGCCTTCACAATAACAAATTCATCGAGCACGGGTCATTGAAAATAACACAAAAAGAAATGATGAAATGCAAAAGATGCAAATGCATAGTCTCGTCCAGCACGAATCCATTGAAATACTCAGCTCCTGCTCGTGCATTAATTGCGTTAGCGTGTGCGCGTGTCTTATACTCCCCCTCCTAAAAGTGTCCTCAGGGGCTTAGCTGAGTGTTAAAAGTGTCAGTTGTTAGAGTTTTTGGCCGAGTGTCGCAGAGCAAGTCTTGGCTTGGCTTTGATGAGGAAACACTCGACTTAAATGCTTGACTTCCAGCTACCTCCACGAGACTCTCTCTCAACCACACTCTCTAACTCTTTGTAGCCTCTTATTTCTTTTTTCTGAGTCTCATTATATACTGTCTGTCTATCACACTCCCCCCTCTGCTTCTCTTTGTATTTCATTTTATCTTTTATTCTGCCTGTCCATCCCCCTATCTTTATCTGTCTCTCGCACAGTCTTACATATACTTTGCAGACTTTGCCGCTCACTGCTCGGATTGCAAAACACACACACGCACACACACACACACACACACACACACACACACACACACACACACACACACACACACACACACACACACACACACACACACACACACACACACGCACGCACACACAGTCTGTGACAGGTTAGTCAGTTAGACAGGCACCTCGGGCATTTAGAAGGGATTGCATAATGAAAGACAAACAGACAATGTTTTAGAGAGAAATTCATCATCCTCAGACCTGCTGGAGCAGAAAGAGAAGGAAAGAGAGAAGGAGGAAATGAAAGAGGAGAGAAAGCAAGGGAGAAAATACAGCAGAGAGGAGTGAGGCGGGGAGTCCTTTTTAGAACACACGCGTGTGTTACAAGAAGAAGTCATCCAGATCAGGACTCAATGACAGATTTGTTGTCATGTCTGAACAAATACATTGTCGTGTCACAGCTTTCCAAGCAAGCTCAAAATAGATGTCAGTGTTTAATTTCTTCAAAGTGTCGCTTTGACAACTTAACAATAGTGCTGGTGAACCCAGAGAGTCAGTTGTGACAAGGATTTGTGAATGTGTTTTTATTATTATTATTTTCCTATCAGATGTCTGACCAGAGAAATCACTCCCATGTGGTGTGGGAGGATTCTTGACAGCTTCAGTAGTGTCAGTCTGTAAAACCTGTAATGAAACCTGCAAATGAAAACCCATATCGGTTGAACCCTAGTTGTGACATCATATAATAATGATACTGCCATATGGAAAGCTTATATCTCCAAAATAAAGACCAAAAATCTTATTTTTCTTGCTGATAACAGTTTAATTCTGCAATAAAACAATAAAAACACTAAAATTGGTGCAGCTTTTAGGTTTCTTCTTCAGCGCTCTCTCTCTCTCTCGGATTTGAACCAGCATCCCAGATCAGCCTCTCAGTATGTATCCTCGTCAGTGTGTGTGTGTGCTTACAAACACACAGAACAGCCGTTTGAAATCAAGTCGAAAATCATTGCTCACTGATGAGCAATTATAGTGGAGTTTTTTAAACGGCGTCACAATCACCCGTCTATTACCATAATCAACTTCACACGAGGAGAGGGCGCTTTAAATGAGAGAGAGAGAGAGAGGGAGAATAACTTTTCTGGACAATGTATGTTCTTTGATTCAAGGTGAATGAAATTAATTGGCTAAAGAACTAAAAACAGAGAAAGAAAACCAGATAAGACCTCTGACAAGAACTAGCTAGCTTAGCTAACAACGGGGACACACTGGACGTGGAAAGAAACGGAAGCGCGAAAGACGCCGATCGAGCAAGAAGGAGTTTGGTTGTTCACACCGGCACCGAACGGCGCCGATGTCACAGCCCAAGCTTGAACAGACTAGGCCAGTGCAGAGGCATTTTTCAAAAATTAAACTGAGATTGAAGTGATCTAAGGATGTGCAAACCATGAAGGCCAGAAAAGTGCTAAAGAACACGATCTTGACAATCTTGAGTCAGGTGCATCCATGCGAACATAGTGAGAAACCTCCCTCTCAACAAAGTCCGGTTCCCATCGTTGTGTTCTCATATGGACAAACCAACCCAAGTAAGAGGGAAACCGGTTCAAAAAGGGAAAATGTTTTAAACCAACTAGGTATGAAATCGCCTTCAGACACTCCCGGTGGTCTCGTCTAGCCCCATGGGTAAAGCATTGCATTAACACCTTTTTCTTGACGGGGCATGGCAGTTGGCAGGGCTTTGTGCTGGCCAAGTGGCATTTTCGTTGAGCGCAAGGGTTTTTTTCTCGCCCATTTTACCCATTTGATATTTTGGTGACTCACCATGAACTTGACTGTGCCTGACTGTGGGAGGAGAGGCGCAGTAGGGGGTGTGTCAGTAACGATCAAATCAAATCAAATTGTATTGTCATTTAGCTGTACATACAACAGTAGTGCAGGCAAAATGAGAGAGTGTTTCTCTAGGGCTCAATAAAAGTGACAGTAAAAGCAAAGCACAGCGCAGACGTGTTCTTTGCTATTTTTGTGATGCACGCATGAACGAATACTATTCAAAAGCTTACCTGCTTACTAATCCGTTTTGTGCATCATATGTTGGCAATTTCACTTTGATATAAATCCGAAAAAATAAGATAACATTTTTCATTATTACAGTATACAAATGTAGCTGTGGTGTGACTGATTGTCAACGATTGTCCAAAGAACTGTCAGTATGCGCCACAATGTACAGAGAACAAAACTAAATTAAAAAATTTTATTATTTATTTAATCTCTATAAAGAAAATCTTTATAAAAGGCTTACTGATTGGTGCTGATTGGACTAGCCCATCTATTTGTTTTGCACCTCCCACACAAGGACACCAGTTTCCTCTTTGGAGAAGCTTTTGTGGCGGAACTGCTCTGTACTGTTCTCTTCCATCATCAAATTGTCAGAGCACCGGGGCGTAGAGCACTCCGGGAAGGAAAAGAGGTGATTTGATTGTCATGATTGAAGCCAGGTCAACCACAACTACTGATAGTGTATTCCTCCTAATCCAACCCTGCACCGTGCGCCTCTGGTGGCAACTGTGTGTCCACCATCAGCAATCTTCTACAGCTAACAAAGCAATCCCATGATGGACCAAGTTCAACAGTTCTTTGATTCCATAAAGAAAAAGAAAACACTTAAACAGTTCTACTCTGCTGTCAACCAGCTGGAGGAGTCTGCACAGGACAACACAAGATACTCACAGAAAAACCACAACACTAATACCACCTCCCCATCAAGCTCCCCAGCCTCTCATTCTATCCCTGAGAGGGACCACATCAACAAACAGACCAGCTGCACACTAAGCAAACCAGGCTTGACATTGACCTCTGTGGTGAAGAAGTCTCTAGGAACTGTGCTTGGATCCCACATGTGTGCACGGGACATCACTGGAACATCTGACATGAGCACCTCTTTTCTCAAGGACATAGCTCTTGCCAAGAAAGCACAGGCATTAAAAGACAAGCCAATCACAGTTAGCCTCCAAGAGACATCAAGAGACCAGCCAATCTAAGTCATCATCCAAGAGAGACTAGGCTGAGACAACACAGCTGGTCACAACAAGCCAGGCAGCCTGATACAAGAGAAAAGCTGGTCAAACCACAGCCCAGTACCCATCTAGACAGCTGTGCTACCATAGTATCTAGGGGGGGTAACACAGCTCCTAGTAAGAATATATTTATATTCTAAATACGCACCCACCAACTAAAATATCCGGACCCCAGTGGTGTATTAACGCTAAACTATTTAATCATTTGAGGCTTTGATATACGCAACGAATTAGCAAGGATAAACCGTGGTAATGCAGTCATATTCGCAGAGCGTGGCCACTGTGCTGAATTCTTCCTTTTCACCAAGAAAGCTGCAATGTTATTACATTTTTAACAACACAAATCAAAAGCACTATTAAAAAAATTATACGAACTCACCTCTTAAACTTTGTGTACTCTAGTTTACATTTGCACTCAGTCCGCCTCAACTTGTAGTCTGTAGTCAGGTGCGACCCTCCGCCACTGGAAGTAGTCCACTGTTGTTTTCTATAGTGTCAATATTTTAGCTGTTGTTTGAATACTATGGCCTTATCCTCTGTGGATAGCTGGTTAGCACCACGTTTCCATATTATTACCGTTTTATAGTAAGAGTTCTGTCTTACTCAAAAATGGCGGCAGCTTATATTTCCTTCATCACCCCCATTTTTGTTTCCCCTTTTTCAACTTATAATTTACAGACATGAGTTAAATGAACGTTGAAAACCCGGACAAATCTCACAATTAGTCAAGACAATGGATAACTTTAAGTTTAACTTTTGAAAACTTATAAACTTGAGTTCAATATCCAAAACTTGTCATGACAAGTGGAAAAGAGAAGAAGTAAGTTCAGATAACTTAATGGGGCTATCATATTTTACAATGAGGGAATTTACAGTTTAACATGTGGTTAACATGCAGACGTTTCAGTGAAGGGAGGATTTTCATTTTGCATTAATAGAACGCTCAAAATCACATAAAAGCAGAGAGATAAAGATTATCTTCAACCTGAAGGAAATACTCAAATATTTGGAGCTCCTTTATGTGAATCAATACCCACCTCTCAAAGAAACATGATGTTAACAGTTATGATAGTGTAGTGAATAAAAATGGGAAACGGGTCCTGTAACCTTTCAAAGCTCTGCATATGAGAATAGTCAGTGGAAGAATAAAACTTGATTCCATGTGTTACGATCGTGTTAACAGGACCCACGTGCAAACTACAGACACAGAGACGTAGGTAGAGAAAAACCAGGTTTTCCTGGGGGATTAGTACAGAGAATGGCAAGGCAGGAATGGCAAGCTGGGGAGATGGGCTGGTGCAGGAGCGGGGAAACGGAGCTGGGAGACAGGCAGACAGGACGACAGGCAGGGAACCAGGGAGACAGAAAGACAGTCGGGGTAGACAGGCTGTGGTAGGTCAGCAGGCGGGGAGTCAGGGAAGGAGACTGGATCTGGACACAGGATAACAGGGTTAGTCAAAGGCGTAGGAGAAACTTTGAGCCTAAACTGCAAAGCGGCTGAGAACAAGACTGCCGGGGCAGTACAAACAACAATCTGGCTATGAGTGGATGGAAAGCCGGGTTTCTTATACTGGAAGGTGATGACTTGATGGACTGCAGGTGTGAGAGGCAGAGCAGGTGAGAGAGAGGTGGATGATGAGCCAGGGAGGAGCCAGAGTCTGGAGCCACGCCCACGCCCACCAACACATACACACAAACACAGACAGCGACAGACAGGTAGAGAGACTGCTAGGAGGCAGAAGTGGAGGGCGTGACACCATGGTGAATTTTACATACTCCCCATTGGGAAGCAGTGTAGTCGACTATGACATTACAGATATGGAAGACATGCAAGATTCCATTTAATGTCAACCTGTCAAATGTACAACATCCCCAAGAAGACGTTTAAACTTTCATCTCACATACAGATGGAAAGACACCAGTATCAATGATTCTCTAGCAGCATTGCAAAATGCAGAGATCCATTCAGCATTAACTCTTCCAGTCCACTACATTTCCATGCAACAAAAACGGTATTCACTTAGCGATACGATATCTCAATAACATATTTGATAAATTGATGATGAAATCTAACCTGAAAACTACTGCCATCTAAGATAAATGGAACTCGAGGAGAAGAGATATGATAGTTAATGTGAAAATGTCAGACAGTATCTACAAAAGCTATCAAACCACAAACGCAGAGAACCACAGAATGACATTGTACACATACAATGCCATCAGGCCCTGAGAGCATGGAAAAAGTAAAATGAATTTAGACAAGGACAAACTAACAATTTAAAACACATTGATTTGAATTTCAAGAACTAGAGGCAACAATCAAAGATGTCCAAAGTCCTCTGGACTATTAAAGAAAAAGTCTGCAAAGCCTTATAGTATTAATGCAGAAATGTTAAAAGCAGAACTTTACTGCAAGCTGCTATTCATAAACTCTTTAATCTTTAAGAAGTGCCTCAAACAATGCATGCAGGGCGGAATTATACCACTTTCTGCTCTTAATAGAAAAAAGAGTGATAATGTTCTGTGAACATTTTGTGAACAAGTCTGACCCACAGCGCTATCAGTAATAGGTACTATAAGCCAGTGCATCACTAGGTACTGACCCTCTGGAATAACTTGCCATGAAGATATTTGACACCCAGAAACAAGTTTGTACAACCAAATACATGAAGAAAAGAAAACCAGATAGACAGACCACACAAAAACCAGACAGAACCCAGATTTTTATGTGGCTTCAAACCCTAAACATAGCTGCTATAAACCTATGGAAAGAAATTACAAGCAAGCAGAAAGACTGAATGAAAATACTTAACAAAATACAAATTCACCTTAAAAATTCATGGTAAGAAAGACATGAATGTGCATGCGTTTACAAAATCATCTCTGTGTATGGAGATTTACCAACACCACCACCAGAGATGTGTGTCACTTATCTGACTTATGCATGTTGAACCAGGATTTAGACATAGGAGGAAGTGAAGGGTTTAAAAAGAGAGGAGATCTAGTTTTGGAGATACTTCACCATGAATTTAAAGAGGCAATAGGAGGAGATGATAGCAATTATGACAGAGCAAGGGCCTCCAGCTTTGGAATGCTTGAAAGATAGACTGTAATAATCAGGGTGAAATACCAAGTCAGAAAATGTGACATTGCTAAAAGGGTTAAAATGATTAGACGTTGGAGTAATCTCTCCAATCCTAAGAAAGCCATAAAAGACTGCTCTAAGGGCTGAAACCATTTCAAGTTAAATAGGAAGACTAACAGCACACTAACAGGGGGAGAAACCTTCACTATGCCTTTTAACATTAATTTTAATTAAGGATTGGAAAAACAAACTGGGAAAAGAGGGATCAAGACATCTGGCCTGGAACTGAATTCCCGCCTTGGGATTAAGTCGGTTGGAGGTGACGGGTGTCCATATAATAAGAGATAAATGCAGATAGTGGAAATGAGAATTCGTGTAAGAGGCACGCCAACAGTGACACAGAAAGAAGCAAACATTTTCCCTGTCATATCATAGAGTATTAGGGTGGACGCTGCCAAGCCTGCTCTCATGAATCTTTTGGAGGTTTCCAGATAATGAAACAAATTAGAGTTTCCAATTAGTCGAGAATCAGGGCTGAAATTAGAAGAATTGGAATGGGCCCGTTGGTTGGCATTGGGGCAGTAGCTCCGGAATGCCTGAAAATTGAATCGAGATAAGGAGTCAGCTACTTTTTTGAAATGACCTGGGATATGATTCGCTCTAATAATGAAATTGTGTGGTGAAAAGGTTTGTGGTAGCAAAGTAACTTAAAGGGGTGGAGCTTAAAGATCTGATGAGTGTCTGCATCGTACCCAGCAGGGAATTTACGTCTGCCGGATGTGCAGTGGATGTCGATGATGGGCCAGAAGGAGTGGCCATAGCCGTAGTGTTCTTTTGTCGTTTCATGTTGGAAACTCGAGCCGGGGAGGACTTCCTTGTCCACTTACATCGACTCTGTTGTCGTACATTCTCTTTCAGAGGCAGGGCCAGGGATGATTTCCACAGTGTCGATCAGTCTCTGAAGCTCAGAGGATTGTAGACCTGAGGCAGGAGTAATACCCAATTGGTTGAGAATGCCTTCAAATTGAGTTTGGTTGTCAGTAGCTGATTGCTGTCTGTCGACGAGCTGAGAGCTTCTTGTAGACTGTAAACAGGGACTGCATATTGACTAGTACCTTCCATTGGAGAATCTGAGACTGCCTCGAACAGTAACTCAGTAACTCAGCCCTGAGTCAGACACGGTCCCGATGGAAGCCAAAAGGCTGCAGCATACAATTAACCACAACTTTGTGAGACGGCGACAGCGCAGCGACGATACAGCACTGAAATGACAGCAACGCAGAGATGGGGCAGGTAACCGTGCATATAGGGATGCTGAGGACGCTGATTGGACAATTGCTATAAACAAGACCGATGGGTGTGAGACTACCTGGAGTAGCAATAGAGAGATGAAATACATTTGTGCTGAGCGTCATGATGAAATTACAGACAATCAATGTGCATGCTCACTTATGTTTTCCATTTTTGGTCAAGAGTGGACCAATTGTAAGAACTTCTTTCTTTTGGTGTGTTCTTGTGTCTGAGAAGCAGCTTGTATACATTTCTCTGGTGCAAAATGCAGTCCTTCCCAGTGCAACCATTGGTCTAGCCCCACTCCTAGACAGATTGCTGCATTATTTACCATTCCCTTGGAGGCATGTGAATCCCCTATAAGAATGTGTACGCAATATGATGTTTAATTTCTGAGGCAGTACTCATCAAAGGGCTAAATAGCATCATTATAACTTTGCTGTCTCTCTGTCGTATTTGATTGAGGACGAGCTGTGTTTCAACTTGTCATTTGATTATGTAAAGGGTGTGTTTCCTTATCATAGCTATCACTAGCTTTGATTATATACAGGATCTGTTCTTGTTTGTTTTTGTTCTCCTTTGATTGGTCATTAACCCTCAAGCCAATCAGAAAAGAAAAGAAAAACTTTTTTAATGACCATGTTTACATGCATATAGTGTTCTAGATGCTAGCTATTATCCCGGATAAGATATTATTCCAAAAGAGGTGTTTACATGCATTTAAATATCCCATTCACAATATTCTGATTATTACATTGGAAACGATGTTAGCAGAACTTACACTAAATACCAACTGTAAAGGAGCAGTGTTTACATCCCTTATGCTATCATATTTGGCTTTCGGATAATCAAGATCAAAATAATGATTCAATCTATAGCACTTTTAGTTTTAGTCACGGTACTAAAACTTTTAGTCACAGTACTGGCCAAACTTTTTGATTGACAAGTGATCTCTGGGAAGTGCCGTGCAAAAACACCACAGCAATGAACACTTAGTGGCAAAAAAAAAACATTGAACTTGCAGATTACCACTTTGAGTCATGTACACAAAAGGACAATCATGGAAAGAGAAAACTTCACTTGGATGGATGGACAGATGCATTGCAATGGACAGATTGAGGGAGAGGTGGAAGACTAAGGTGGGACGCTGTTTGAAAGTGACTTTTGGACACCTCTCAGCCATAAATGTGTGTTCAGTATAGCAGAAAATCCTACTGATCATCAGGAACTATGGCTGCATAGATGGATGGATGGATGGATGGATGGATGGATGGATGGATGGATGGACGGATTGATAGTTGGAGGGCGAGAGGAAGCGATAAGGTGGGAGGGGGTGTGGAAGCAATTCCTTGCACACCTCTCAGTCATAAATATGGAAAAGGAACAGCGAGGCTCAGCCAACCCTCCTACGAGCGGCATGTTATCCTGCTTGCCTGCCAGAGTGGATAGAGCCTCTAGCCAAGAGAGATAGACAGACAAATGGATGAATGGTTATACTGATAGATAGATGTACAGACAGACAGATAGATGATGGAGAGATGGATAAACTGACAAAACGCTTCACAAAAGTCATAGTTTGGGAAAATATCTGAGTTTGCGTTCTTAGTTTTTAGTTCAGCGGGGAGGGAAATGCTTGTGTATTTTCTGAATTTGCTTGCTTGTGGATGCCATAAGGCCTTTTAAACTGCTGTTAAAATGCTTTTCCGTTTCACATATGGGGGTGATTTTGGTGAGCTGGGTTTGAAGACAAACTCGGGATAAGAATTGTATTTGTTTGAGTTTCAATGTTTTAGTGTCACATTGAGCTAAATGCTTTTCACAGAAAGCAAGATTGGACTCTTTTGGACCGCTGGTCTATGAGGTGACACACAAAACGGGGTAAAGTGAATGTGTACAGAACCTTTTTGCTGAGCCAGTTATTTTGGGATATCCACAGTATGCCAATTGTATAAGTGTTTTTCTTAAATCTAACATTCAGAAAGAAACATTTCCAAAATATTGACACTCCGCCTACCCAAATATACTTAGTTATACTTTATTATGATAATGAACTCTTGACTTATTCTGTGCTTGCTTAATTCTAGTTATAATCAGCACTGATAGATTTCCTTTGCAGAAAAAAAAAAGGTCACATGTCCCCTGGTTTACATTTATTCTGCAAGCTTTCTGGAGACAGATGGCATTTATAAATTTGTATCTCTTGGGGCTCAAGTCATTTTCGCCCGTTTATCAACACTGCCTCCGAATGGTTTAGTTATCAGGATGAGGTTTTCAAAACACCAGCCATGATTAAACTGAAAGTCACCGTCTTTCTGAACTAGTCAGAACACAGACATTTCACTTCTCTATACCTGGAAGCTATCAAACTTCACCACAATTTATAAAAGAATCTAATTGATACCATGAAGTCAAAGCAAGAGGAAGGGAAGGAACATTTTAGTGGTTTAATACAAATGGATTTCATTGGTCATGCATTTGTTGCTCAAGAACAACAAAACGTGACAGAGGATAACACAGAATTGTCTGATTACAGAAAAAGCCGTGACTGCTTCGGCACGGAAGACAAAGAAAAGGTGAAACGTTAAAGGTGTCCGTCTTCTCCTCAGTCGATTTCCATCCACGGACAGAATCAGTGGCTGTTTGACATGCAGCGTTCCGCCGTTATTAGATAGGATGGCACGGATGGATGTGTACGGGTAGATAAGCAGATGGACAGATAGGATAGCTTGCTGTGTAGGCGAGCTGTAAGGTGATGCAGGTCTTGTATGTTAAAGAGGTGGAGAGGTGACATGGTGACATGTGTCTCATTATCACTGTACGTCTGCCAACCAAATGCTCTTTGGACCTCTCTCTCCTCTCCTCTCCTCTCCTCTCCTCTGATTTTTATGCTGCTTAGAATTAGGAGCCGTGTGTGTATAAATGTGAGTGTTCATTTTTGTGTTTCAGCACAACAGTTGTATATGGTGTCTGTGGTTAGAACAATATGAATGAATGAAAAATGGGATCCGGTCCCGTCGCTGTGCCGCACCCCTGTCTTTATAGCCACTTAAGCAAGCTAGCCACATCGTAGAGATAGTCATAAAAACATACTAATTAAAGGAAATATCCACCATAAAACTCTGTTGAAAAGCTATCTGTGATGTTCCTGTTTGATGGTGTATTTTTATTCCCGTTGATAACTTTTGATGTCAGTCCAGAGAAAGTGTTTGGAGAAAGGGGCATGACTCTCTTTTACACGACTGCCAACTTTTGCTCTCTTGCCATTACCATCTTTATCACTACTATTGTTATGGCTTTCTCCACCACTGACATGCAACAAGGTAGACGAGGCAGGTTGAGGGAAATAGGAGGTAACAAAAAAGTAAATGACACTTACGCTACTGCCAATCGAGGTTGCGTCAGCACATCGTCTAATTCTGGCAGTAGCATGCTCCAGTGACATGGACTTCACCAACGTGCCGATCCTCCCCACTTCAATCTGGCTTCATAGCATCATAGGTCTCATGAGTCCAGTGAGTTCCTTTTAGAGCCAAAATGTAGTCAGGCTTAAATATATAAGGGGACCAAATATTGAATTGTGTTTGATGCATTTATCTTTCAAACTCTTGTCACATAGATGACATATATCTTTTTTTTTTTGATAGTGATCCCCTAGATCCCTATACAAAGCCCTTAACCTGAATGTATCCTAATAAGACATTGGTTTCAGTGGAGGGATTTAGTGTCCCTAAATGCTTTTAAATGCTCTTTTCATGTATTCTTGGTCAAATTTAAAGATATTAAATATCAGCCATCAGCAGCTTCAATCCAAAAATATAGGTATCAGTATCGGCCTTCAAAAGCCCCTATCGGTCAAGACGTAATTTAAACCCCAGTATACACACACATGTTAACAATAGCATCCAGAATTGATTTAACAATCCAGTTGATTTGGCCGGGGGTGTCCTGCTGTTATTACAGAGAAGTCGGTTTTTCCATCTGAAGAGCGGTTTGGGGGTAAATAGTTGTTGATCCATCGTCATGGAGTAGATTTGGCTGTTGACATGAATTAGTGAGTAAATATGATTCCCTCTCTGCACTCTAAAAGCTCTTCTACTGATTAGTGAGCGAGTGGGGGAGAGATATAGAGCGAGTGGGGGGTTGGGCGCGGAGAGAGAGATTTGTTTATCAAACACTTTTTCCCTCAAATCTGATTAGCTCAATGTCACATTGAAGAGTTGGACCTCTCCAGTCACTCTCTCGCTGATGTGTGTGTGTGTGTGTGTGTGTGTGTGTGTGTGTGTGTGTGTGTGTGTATGCAGTCATTTGCCTTTCTGAGTTTTTATTTGATCAGTATAAATCCTTTCCTTACCTTATGTCTCTCACTGTCTCTTTTCTTCTCTAATTATATGTCAGTGTCTGATTTTTGTTTTCTCTCTCTCACACTCTTTGCCACACCCCGTTTCTCTTGTCAGTCTGAGCAGCATTACACAAACTCTTGAGCCAAAATGGCTGCCCTTTGCCCTGGCGTGGAGAGAACTGGCTGCGTCTCACGCCCCGTCAAGTAGTAGAGGTGGACACGACCTCGATCTCTTCATAAGTATTCAACCTTGACATAGCAAGCAAGCGCAGACTCAAACAACATAGAAATTCATGAAAAAATGAAATATTCATACACATTCATTACTGACCTTACAAAGAGGAAACTGGACACATGCTACTCCAGCACCGGGCCAAATTTCATCTTCTTCCTACCCTCTCTGTCTCAATCCCATTTCCTCCCTTCCCTCCCAATTTTAGTGATCACTCATATTCTCTAGGGCTGTAACAAATAAAACCAGGGCAGGGAAACATTTTCGTCCACGCACCGCAGGAACTGGGGGGGGGAGGGGAATTGTTTGAATTTATTGCTGTTCTACCAACTGAGATGTGCTCTATTTTCGTGAATCAACGGCGCATGGTACAGCAAAGTGCAGTCGTAGTTGCGCGGCAGGAGCGCACAGGGTGCAGACACTGATATTGGGTAATTTTGCAGGGCAGAGGCGCACAACGCACCTGTGGCACAGTGGGAAACGGGGCTGGATTAGGAGGAATACATTATCAACAGGTGCGGTGAGCCTCGGACTCAAGTCAGCTTTCCCTTTAAAAGCAGTGCGCTCTCCAACCCCAGCCCTCTGACAGTTTGGTGATGGAGGAGTCCGCAGCAGTTCTCCCACAAAAGCTTCTCCCAAGAGGAAACTAATGTCCTTGTGTGGGAGGTGCAGAATCGCCGCGAGCTAATATATGGCCCAGATAACCAATCAGTAAGCTTTATATGAAGAAAAAAACTTTTTAAGGGGATTTTGAAATTCTCTTCAATGTTGTTCTCCGTGCATCATGGTGCATGCTATCTTGGATGACGATCGTTCACGCCACTACCACATGCATTTATGAGGTTGGTAAAGCTGAATAGGATCTGTTAATGTGTGCAGGTAAAGCGTATAGTGCACCGCCTCTCCCACTTAGGTGCAGTCAGCGCCATCTGCCATTCGCCGTCAGAAAGAAAAAGAGCCCCAGGTGTTAAATCAGCCGTACCACCGGCGGTGAGAGTTCTGATTTTTTATAAAAGACCAATATCGGCCCTGCAAATTGGTCTAGCCGTAGAGATGCCTGCTCCCACGTGGCTTTTGTTGCTAAATTGTACAAAATTGTGCTTGTGTAACAACTCATCCTAATTCAGATCAAAGCAAAGGGGTTTGAAAATGCTGCCACTGTTACATCTTCGGCGGTAATTGTGCTGGTCATCTTTGTGTTTGTCTGCTAAATAATATAATTTCCTTTCTCCCTCTAGTCTTGGAAGCAGAGGGAAAGCTAGGAGACGGCAGCAGACCACTCCGATTCAACTACTAGACCACTCAAGACGTTGGTAGGTTACGCTCAACCCCTCTGACTTTCTCTCTGTATTTCAACCTCCCCCTGTTTCAGTGTCTTTTCTTTTTCTCACTACATCTCTGTTGAGTGTTGCCTGTCTGTCGTGAGTTTCTCCCTATTTAGAGCAGCTCTCTCTACACTGCTCTTTTTTTTTTTTGGGTGAAATTGTTCTTTCTCCCTCACTCTCTCTCAATCTCTCTTTAAAGAGTGGGAAGATTAGCACCAATTTGTCTTGATTAGGTTTCTGTTCTCGCAGTTGGTGGCAAAAAAAGACAAAAACCCGCTCTGCAATTTGAACACGTGCAGGGAACAAGTGATTGCGATGAATAAGAAGCGAGCGGGAATAAATGAGAGAGAAAAAAATGAACAAGTGAAGGAATGAATTGCCAATTTCTGTTCTCGTCAAGTGCTTTTGGAAGGCAGCTCTTGAGGAAAAGCTGTTTCCATTGAAGGACGTTGACTGCAGTGTGTGTGTCTGTGTGTGTGTTCCAGCAGAAGCCTGATTGTTCATAGGATTTTTTTTTCCTACTTCCATAATGATAAATATGGGATTCCAATGACAGTTTGCAGTTTTTATCATTTGTGATTATCATTTTTATTTCCAAAATGCTTGTTTCCAAGTGCTCTGCCTGTTCACTCTTTTGACAAAATTCAATCATGTCATATGATTTGTAAAATTATGGTCCACAAATTAATTCTATGGTTTTCAAAACTGTCAACTCTCAGCTCTCAGCTATAAATTGCTTGACATTCTGGGTGCATTGGTAGATTTCCCGACAGGTACTGAGTCAAGCATGATTGACTCTGCACCTTCGGGAGACGGAGGTGCGAGCTTCATAGGGCAAACTCGGTGCCTAAACTCGACACCAGATTGTGAAAGCGCCGCAGGGCAAAGCAGTAACAGTTCTATGATGGCAAGCTTTTTATAGGGGGTCTTCATTGATTGAGCCCTTTTTCACACACCGCCGTGGTCTTGAATTAGGTCAGTCAGACAGGTTGAGACACTTCACTCTATACAGTAGTTATACACTATCAACCTACATCACTCCTCTATACAGTAGTTGAATACTATCAACCTACATCACTCCTCTATAGTTGTAACTATCAACCTACATCACTCCTCTATAGTTGAACACTATCAACCTGCGTCACTCCTCTATAGTTGAACACTATCAACCTGCATCACTCCTCTGTAGTTGAACACTATCAACCTACATCACTCCTCTGTAGTTGTAACTATCAAACTACATCACTCCTCTATAGTTGAACACTATCAACCTACATCACTCCTCTATAGTTGTCCACTATCAACCTACATCACTCCTCTATAGTTGAACACTATCAACCTACATCACTCCTCTATAGTTGTAACTATCAAACTGCATCACTCCTCTATAGTTGTCCACTATCAAACTACATCACTCCTCTATAGTTGTCCACTATCAACCTACATCACTCCTCTATAGTTGTCCACTATCAACCTACATCACTCCTCTATAGTTGAACACTATCAACCTACATCACTCCTCTGTAGTTGAACACTATCAACCTGCATCACTCCTCTGTAGTTGAACACTATCAACCTACATCACTCCTCTATAGCTGAACGCTATCAACCTACATCACCCCTCTATACTTGAACGCTATCAAACTACATCACTCCTCTATAGTTGAACACTATCAACCTACATCACTCCTCTGTAGTTGTAACTATCAAACTACATCACTCCTCTATAGTTGAACACTATCAACCTACATCACTCCTCTATAGTTGTCCACTATCAACCTACATCAACCTACATCACTCCTCTATAGTTGAACACTATCAACCTACATCACTCCTCTATAGTTGTAACTATCAAACTACATCACTCCTCTATAGTTGTCCACTATCAAACTACATCACTCCTCTATAATTGTCCACTATCAACCTACATCAC
Source organism: Hoplostethus mediterraneus (assembly GCA_034670385.1). Taxonomy (NCBI): domain Eukaryota; kingdom Metazoa; phylum Chordata; class Actinopteri; order Trachichthyiformes; family Trachichthyidae; genus Hoplostethus; species Hoplostethus mediterraneus. The sequence continues at coordinate 1,320,383 of JAXDDW010000089.1, forward strand.
TCCTCTATAGTTGTCCACTATCAACCTACATCACTCATCTATAGTTGAACACTATCAACCTACATCACTCCTCTGTAGTTGAACACTATCAACCTGCATCACTCCTCTGTAGTTGAACGCTATCAACCTACATCACTCCTCTATACTTGAACACTATCAAACTACATCACTCCTCTATAGTTGAACACTATCAACCTACATCACTCCTCTGTAGTTGTAACTATCAAACTACATCACTCCTCTATAGTTGAACACTATCAACCTACATCACTCCTCTATAGTTGTCCACTATCAACCTACGTCACTCCTCTATAGTTGAACACTATCAACCTACATCACTCCTCTATAGTTATAACTATCAAACTACATCACTCCTCTATAGTTGTCCACTATCAAACTACATCACTCCTCTATAGTTGTCCACTATCAACCTACATCACTCCTCTGTAGTTGAACACTATCAACCTACATCACTCCTCTATAGTTGAACACTATCAACCTACATCACTCCTCTATAGTTGTAACTATCAACCTACATCACTCCTCTATAGTTGAACACTATCAACCTACATCACTCCTCTATAGTTGTAACTATCAACCTATATCACTCCTCTATAGTTGTCCACTATCAACCTACATCACTCCTCTATAGTTGTAACTATCAACCTACATCACTCCTCTATAGTTGTCCACTATCAACCTACATCACTCCTCTATAGTTGTAACTATCAACCTACATCACTCATGGAAAGGTTAAAGCAAAAAAACATCTTTTGAGAGGCAAATCAAGACATCATGGCCTTTTAATAGAGGATTTTTCATAGAACCACAGAAGCAGCGATGGAGGAAGACATTAGAGTATAGGTAGAGATTTTGATGTGATTCAAGTATTTTTCTCTCCTTGTACTCAGAAATGTATTCCCTAAAAATCATTATTCTGGTGTGTGTGTGGGGGGTGGGGTTGGGGTTTAAATTCCCTCTTACCAAATGTCTGCAGTAAAGTGAAGAACGCCTCTCTATCTATCTCTCTAGTCTCTGTTGATCTTTTCAGTGGAGATAAGAGCATAAGGCCTCTGGTAAAGTAAACACACACCATTACTCTGTTTCTCTCCACCCCCCACACACACACAGACACACACACACACACTAGTGGCAGCAGGGCTGGTCAGGGTTATCCAATAAAGCTGTAGCCTAAACAGAGAGAGTGGGACAGGAAGGGAAAAGAGAGGCAAAGTGGTCAAAAAAAAGGGAATGACTTTACATTTGTTTACTTGCTGTCATGTTCAGATGAGGAATACATATTGACGTGCAGATGAGTGTATAGATACATAAAGAGAGTACATGTTCCACATTGTAGCCCACTGATCCACTTACAGCAGTCCGCCACAAGATAGGCTAATCCATTATAAAAACCCAGTCACTTTTTCACCAACTGTCACAAAGAGGCGTATATTTCATCATCGTGCAGCTCAGTCGGTAGAGCATGAGACTCTCAGTCTCAGGGTCGTGTGTTTGATTCCCCACATAGTGTCAAGTACCTTTGTACGTCGCTTTGGATAAAAGCAGCTGCTAAATGACTGTAATCATAAAGTAAATGTCTGCATCAAATGTATCATATCAGTCAGTTTTGTTCAAGGCCTTTATTAATTTATTCCTCTCAATCTTCAGCAGGTAGTTAATGTTGAAATGTGAAAAAAAGCAAAAAAAAACATGCGGCTGTATGTAGTGTATAATTCAGTTGCTTTGTTCTGAAACACTCTCTGGCTCATTAAGCTGTGACCTCTCAGGCATTAGGGACTTACTGCAGTACTACACGTCATTAATTACACAGAGAAATAATGGCGCTCACACACACCAACATACGCCCACACATGCATACATGGACACACACAGAAGGACACACACACGCTCGCATGAATACAGATGCATGCTGAAATACACTCACACTTGTACACGCTGTAAATGGTCACTTTATTATTTATTTTATTTTTTTAATTTGTCAAAACAAATTACTTTTTTTTTTTACTTAGAATAAATCAAGCCTACGGATTAAGGATCACATGAATTTGACTGCAGTTGTATAGTGCACAATCGCTACTGGCTTTTATTTTGAAAGTGCACAGCCTCTACTGTCTTTACTATGAAAGAACACAGCCTCTACTGTCTTTACTATGAAAGAACACAACCTATACTGTCTTTACTATGAAAGTACACAACCTCTATTGTCTTTACACAACTTAACTGTGAACATCAGGGGCCAAATGTATAAAACTCTGTGTAGATTTAAGTGTAGAAACGTGTGTACGCACAAAACAGGAAAAATGCATACGCTCAGATGTATAAAACCCCACGTACGTCTGTTCCCACGTGTTTTTTCTTCATACATCTCAATCATCCTTAAATTGTGTGCACGTGCACAAGCCTTCTGACCATGCCCACAATTTACTATATATGGCTTCCAACACCCCCCCAACTGCCTGGTTTGCATATAAAGGGCCAGCATTTAATTGAGTTTTGAGGACAAACGGCGGAAGCATTTAAGAAGAATTACAAGAAAAGAAGCGCAATTTTACGACTGTGAACTTGAAATAATGGTTGATTAAAATGACAGAAGAAAACGCAGATTATTTAGAAGCCTAAGCTCTGGTATTACCAACCAAATGAAACAAGTTGAATGGCAGAAAGTAACCGAAACCATCTCCCTTTTAAAAGCCCAATGCAACGCTCTACCACAGAGCGCACGGCTGTGCACCACATTACAGCGTCTGTTGTGGCTCATTATACAAAACAATATTATATACATATATTACATTTGGGAAACCGGACATCGCTGCAAATTGCATTTTGATGTTGGCCTGTTCAGCTGCTGTGTAAGGGAACCTGATGTATTTATTACTCAAAGAAATGATGCCACCCCACGCCATGGGCATGACCCAGCTCAGGGCAGCTCAGGATATCCCTGATCTGTTTCAGCTGAAACGTCCCCGTCGCTAAAAGCCCAATTGTTGTCAATACCTGTAGATGGACGGGGATGACAGGGTTCTCCGAGCGTGCCCGACACAGGGTCCAGTTCAGCACACAATTAGAAGAGAACAGCTCTTGGAAATCCACTGGCGCATTAGCCAGTCAACATCATGGACCAGAAAATCAGTACGGTCTCTGAAGACTCGTTCTCGCCTAAATTGCGCAATAGCAATATCTTCCAGCAACGCCAAGGCAGCCATCGTATCATTTGGAACAGCCATTACGCACAGCTACAGTCTTTATATAGTGACGTTTTAACGACCTGTTAACTGGTCACACCTGAAGGTGTATCCCCAATAATATGCTCCAAAATAATCATCTTTATTTATATACAGATCATGTATTTATTTGTTTATTTATATAAAGATCATTATCATAAAGCATAGTGACAAACATATTTACTCAAGATAGAACGAAATGAAGGCTTGTCAAAAAAATGTTATTAACCACTCACGCATCATAGTGGATGTTTTTTTAAACTATAGATTACATCCTAACACAATGTAGTGAAAGAAAAAAGTTCCAAATAAAATGTCATCCAAATTCACACTTTTCTGATCCTTTTTTGGATACAAACTCGAAAAATGCATATGGTACGCATGGTGTTCAGAATGCGTACCGGTAAGCACTTTCTCGCCGCCCGTGGATTTTGATACATTTGGATTCCTGCGTGGAAAGTGACGTACGTACACTTTTCGTGTGTACGCATGGTTTATACATTTGGCCCCTGGTGTTTTGTAATAAGAAAAATTGTCTCAAAATAACACAATGAGGTTCACTCCACAATTGGCCAAACCACAATGAACTTTGGCAAATAAAGTTTTTGATCAACTTGTTTTGGTGAGTAGGTTGATTGCAGTTTCATTTCTGCATGTTCAGTATTCATTGATTTCACTATAGAGCTTTGACAATGATTGAACCGTGCACTAAACATGCACTATGCGATGCAAGTGTCAGCTACCACCATAGTGACACACTGGGGTGAGCTCAACGGGTGAATGATAAGATGGTCAGACAGCTTATCTGATAACAAATTCCAATAAATAGGTTGCAGATGATATTTGACTGTTGATATAGTTTTATCTGTGGCATAATGTCCTATTTCCAAGTTTATGGTACAGTAAGTGTGTTTGTGTAATCAGCCCACACGCCCTCAATGGCTCTCAGTGTGACACAACCCCCAACCATTTCCTGAATTAATGGTGTCACCGAAGCACTGTGTGTGTGCGTGTGCACGCATGTGTGCGTGTTTGTTTGTTTGTCATTGCATGTGTGTGTTCATTGCGATAAGGGCAGTTTAAATGTTAAATGTTCCTGAAGTGGCTGCACTGTCATCTTCACTGTAACTAAATCATTTTGCAATCTCTCTCTATGGCATACACTGGCAATTGTGTGTGTGTGTGTGTGTGTGTGTGTGTGTGTGTGTGTGTGTGTGTGTGTGTTGTGTTGTGTTGTGTTTGATATGGCCGGTACTATCATTTTGTGTGTGCACATTAAAACAATGCAGTTCCCTCTCTCTCTCTCTCTCTTTCTCAATCACCCGTTTCTCTCCCTCTCTCTCGATCTATCTCCCTTACTCTTATCGCTAATATATCAATCTAATCCAAGGAGTTGTATCAGATTTAATCCTAATCTCAATGCTCCCTCTCTTTAACTGTCACACAACATTTATTGTCTCCCTTAATCCCTCTATATGTAGAAAGGGAGAGAGAGAAGGGAGTGATAGATGGAGAGAAAAAGAGAGGAGGGGGAAAGACGGAGAGAAAGTTTCTGAGGATCAGCAAGACACAGGGACACGATTGTGAAAGAAATGTCGAGAAATGAGGCAGTACACACACAGACACTGTAGACTCAGTAATCCATAACTATGGCAATAAAGAGTATGTATTGACCTTGTCGCAACTACATGGTTTTCTAGTCAATAACACCCTGTGTGACACACACACACACACACACACACACACACACACACACACATGGCTGTTGTTAGCTTGTAAGGGGTTCAGAATTGCTGGTTCTCTCTATTATAAACTATTTGACAGCAGGTGACATGATATTATGGTGAAAATATTCTGCTAACTCTAGCACTTAAAAACACATGGAAATTGTCCGCCCACATCATACTGGTTTTTAGAGTCGACCCCACAGGGCAAAAATCAATGTTTATTTTCTCAGGGGCCAGAAACCAAGCTGTTTCGTTCTCAAACTGCGTTTCGTTCCCCCCGTCGTGAGGATGATGGCGAGACTCTCTCTCTCTCCAGAGCCTCCGGTGTCCACTTCACTGTATCCTATCAGCCGCGGACCGTGCCCAGTTATGTCGGTGTCCAGTTGATGTTTTTGGTCTGCTTCGTTTGTGTCTTTGCCATTAGTCACAAGTGATATTTCACAATTTGGGTTAACAAGGCGCTGTTTTTATTTTATTTTTTTTTGGGGGGGGGGGCGATTGCCATTATCAATTCTGTAACAGCATAACTAGCCGACCACGGATCTGATTAGCAAGTTTCAACAGATTGTTCATATGGCTGCATGACATTGCTGCCTAACCACCAATTATAGTTTATATCCAAACATAGTTATTACATGTTAGTTATTACATGTTATTACATGTTACATGAAAAAGGTTTTCATTGAGGCAGCACAGTCTGTGCCTTCTAATCATATAATAAACATGTGTTTTATAAACATAATAAATCATAATTTTGATGCCTTTGTGATGCGGCAGTTGAAACAGCACGGCTCTATTCAGAACAACTATCAACTGATTATAATTGGTGGCCGATTGATCTGCGCTATCCCTAATTTTGTTGACTTTTTGAAGATTGAGGCATCACAGAAATGAAATCCAGCAGGTCTCTCATAGAAACCCGGAACCTTTTTGAATCAGACATCAAGACCAAAAAAACAGAGAAGAGAAAGAAAGTGAGACGTTGGTTTCCCACGTAATGGAAATTTTAACTGCACTGCCTCATTCATAGGGGACAACTTATTTTCCGCGGCCTTGTTTTCCCCCGTGTGTTGGGAATAAGGTTGATATCCGTGTCACAGCTTTGTGTTTCTGTCGGGTGTTATTCCACCTCCTCTCATCCATGACTGCAGTGACATCAGCTCCGCATCCACATATAGCCTCCAGCCAGGTACTCGTGGAGTACCACTTGATTCATTTAACACATCAAAGTTATCAATTCTAAACCATTTTCACAGTCCGTCGCAAGCAGAGACAGACGTACATGTTACATATATGTTACAGCTGGCCGTCGAACATGACAGGTTAACAACAGTGCAAAATAGACTTGGTCCGCATGGTTGGATGGGAGTCTGTGATCTGCGGAATGTGTTTTTCCTGCTTTGTTCCACCTCTTTGTTTGTACCTGATGTAACCGAGGTCAGATGCTCCGTCTCCATCCAAACTGTGTTTCTCTGCTCAGGTCTGCTTTTGTTGTCCGTCTCTTGCCACCCATGACCACGCTGGGATTGGCTGTATGTGAACCTGTTCAAAACAATGTAAAGCTAGGATTATATACTATTTTGTTGACCATGGTCACTGTGATACAAAGATACAAAAAGGAAAAAAAATGTGTAACCCCCTTGCATCCTCAGCAGGGGGGGAGTGGGGTCCATTGAATCCAACTAGAGGGAAGATTGGGCCTATTGAACCCAAATAGATGGGGGATTGGGTCCATTGAACCCAACTAGAAGGGATAGTGGGTACGTTGAACTCAACTAAACCCAACTAGATGGGGGAAGAGAACCAGGGAGCACAACTAGAGGGGGGACAGGTCCGTAAACCCATCTAGAAAGGAGAGTGGGTCCATCAAAGCCAAGTAGAGAGGAAAGCGGGTCCAATCAACCCAAATAAACAGTAGTGAGTCTAGTAAACCCAACTAGAGGGGAGAGCAGACTCATTGAAACCAATAACAGGGGCAAGTGGGGTCCAGTAAAACCAACAGAGATGCAAGCGAGCTCCAGTGAAGAGGTGCAACTTATTTACCCTCTCTCTTTCTCTCTCTCTCTCTAGCTCCCTCCATCTCTCTAATTAAATTCACATTGTACCTATTCTCTCTGTTTTGTCGATCTGTGGCCCTTCCTGTGACAGAGGATGAGTCTGTATATATTTGTATCTGTAATCTAGAAATCAAATCTTTTTCCCTTTAAACATTTTTCTGATGAAGTCAAACAAATTATTGTTTAGGTTTTTACGCCTCTACAATCTGATCGTTTCATGTTTTCACAGGAACTATAACGTCCTATGTTTTCAATCAGATGACTGAAATTCTGTTTGAAATTCTGAAAACATGTTTTCTTAATCAAAAAATAAACTGTCGTACTGATGGAGGATCTAGCGCTCTCTCTCTCTCTCTCTATCTCTCTCTCGTCTCGTCTCACCTCTCTCCTCTCATTTCTTTTGTCTTCCTTTCTCTCTCTTGTTCGCTCCACCTTGTCACCTCCACGCTGCCCCCTTCGGTCTCTGCCATTGAGTCCTTCCTCCCATACCTCGTTTGATCCAGCGACACTTTCTGTTCGTCTCATCTCTGCTTCAGTGTCTTCATTAAATTGCTCGTATTTTCATCCAGTCATGTCCCCTCAGTAAAGTCGGAGCGGTGTGGGGTTATTGAACCCGGGTAGGGGAACCTCATATCTACATGCAACAAAAGAGCATGTGCCACTTAAATATAATCTAAAATTGGATACACTCCTCAGCATGTGTAATTGTAACTAGGGATGCACCCATCAGGTTTTTTGGAGCCAATTCACAGTACTGATTTTTTTTAACAGTGTAATCAGCTGATTGCATCAGATGATACATTTACACAGACGTTCTACACGTAAAAGTGCACATCAAGCAGATATAGTAAAATATTTAAAAAATGTGTTGAACAGATTGTTCTTATGACTGCATGACACAGCCTACCCATGTGGAAATAAAATCATAGTTTATATCCTAACAGCTGCATGCCTTCTGTCCAATACAGTCAACTGTTTCTCATCATACTGGCTATGATTATCAAAGTGTTCAGAAAAGGAGCAAAATCTCTAAAGTGAAATTAAAAACAGCCACTGAAAGAATGGAAAATTCATTCTCTATTAAAAAAAAAAAAAAAAGCCTGTATTCATTTACGGTCAAATGACACAGCATATGCATTATGATGGGTAACAATCATAACAATAACAGTTAACAATTTAATGATTCACACAATAGATGTCGGCGCTGATGACAGGTTATATGAACACCGTCCACTAAAATGGACAGGTGATGTATTCTCTTTTGCATTGCCATTAGAGTTGTGTCGTCGGTCCTTGATTTGATTGACTTCAGTGAGTATTCAATCTCCTCGTCTCTCACTCCACCTCATCTATTCTCCTATAAAATTGTCCCATTCCCTGCACAGTCTCTGCAGAAATGCACCAGGTCAATTGTCTGGTTTCTCTCGCACTGGGAGAGCGGGACTCGTTGAAACCCAGGCAGGGGGAGAGTGGGGTGGCAACTCTATCCCGTGGGGGGAGAAAGGGGTCTGGTAGCCCCTTGCTAGTCAAGAGCAAGGGGTTATTGAACCCAGGTAGGGGTGTCCTCTCTCCTTCCATGATGACCTGAATATATTAGGATTGTGTAACAGATTTTTTTATCTTAAAGTGAACTTAAAGCTAAATCAGAAATAAGAGGTGTCAGGGTCTGAAATAGTCACTCGTCAAGTGCCAAATGTCAGATAAATAAACAAAGGTCGCCCATCGGCAATAACTTTTTGAAACGATAAAGTTTAAATGTTTGTGTTATATACAATCTTTGGTATTTCCCCTCTTCCCCGCTGGCCACCGTACACTCTGTCTGACTGTGAACCAATCAAATCAAAGCAATCAAAGTCTCTGCGTCAAATAGGCTCCTGATTGGCTGCCTGTTAGGTCGTTTCTCCGCTGTCTGGATGGTTCACTAGCCTCACGTTAGTTGAAACGTAATATTATTCTTTAGATGCGAGGCCACCAAACGAACAAATGAAGACAAAGACCTAAAAGATGCTATTGAAAGTGTATAGGGTGGCATATTTCTTTGAAAAATGTATTTTCATTATTTTTTCCTGGTAAAAATGATTCTTGGCAGGTAATTTAAACGGAGAAAAATCACCTGCCAAGAATAATTTTGGACACTGGCATGTGTGCAGGACAAAGATAGTATTAATGTATGTAAGTAAGCCATACTACAGTAGGAGGAACTGCAGCCTCTCACTGTGTATGTAGCGCAGCTTTATCTTCCTCCCTCCCTCCCTCCCCCCGTTCCCTCTCTCTTTTTCCGTCCAACCTGCCTGTCACTTCCAGTTGCAGTCTCCCTCCATCTCATTCCCATTAATTCACATTTTCTCACTAGCCGTGGCTCCGCTGAGCTTCGCCGTGGCTCGGAGAATAAATTTGTTCCGAAACGCAGTCCGGGGGGGCAGAAATCCCCACAAACGGACTAAGTAACCGCCGAGTCGCCGGTACCGGTCAGCGACCCTATCGACCCTGCGGAGGTATTACGGTCGAGCCCTCCCTCTCAACAAGGTACCACTTGCTGTGTTCTCATATAGACCGACCCGGCTAACAGTTCAAAACAACTGCTGCGATCGAACCGCGGTGAGGAAACACTCGCGGTGAACACGCCCTCTTCTCTTTCCTTGTCATATTTGGATCTCTCTCGCTCTCTCTCTTTCTCCCTTTTTTCGTTCTACCCTGTCACTTCCACTCTCGGCTGCCCTTCATCTCGCTCTCCCTTCCTCCACGCCTCCTGCCGTTCCATTCATGTTCTCAGTCTCCCCCTGTCATCCTATACTCATTCCCTCTTCTTTATATTCCCGCCCATCGGCTCGCTCATAAACGCAGCCGTTGAATTCTTATTCAATTCTTATTCCTTTTTCGTAGTCGCCTCTTCTCCAGCGGCGGGGACCGGAGGGTCTCGTGAACCCGGGTTAGGGGGGAGAGCACGGGTCGCCGCCACGCCAGGGGGCTTGGAGAGCGAGGGGTGGGGGTCAATGAACCAAGCTAGGGGGTATCTCTACTCCTCCTCTCTCCCTCTCTCCATCTCTGTCTACTTTCACCCTTCACCACCACCCTCTCTCTTTTCCCCTCCACTCTGTCACTTCCCCACTCTCTCCCCTCCATGCCTCCCCGCCGTTCCATTCACACGTTCCCTCCGTCTCCTCTCTCCTTCCTCAATGCCGCGATTCACAGCCTCAACAATAGGCATCTTTCTTATTCCACTCTCTCTCCCTCTTTCCCAGTCTCATTTTCTCTTTGTCTCTGCCTCTATGAAAACATCTGTTCGCAAACTAAAGAAACACTCACGTTGAATTATTAAATGGAACAGAATTAAGGCAACAACAGTATCAATTCTCCCTAATTTATTCCTTCAGTCTCTCAGAGAAAAGACAGACAAAGAGAGATGCCTCTTCCCCGAAAATATCTATTGAGAAATTTGAGAAAAATACGAGCAGGTTTTGATTATCAGCTAAATTGCCATTCTCTCCATCTCCGAGCCCTCACTGAGCGAGGGGGGGGGGGGGGGAGAGAAGGGGTTGGGGGAGAGAAAATGTCAGAAACAAAAAGAAACTTGGCTTGAGTTCGATGGAGATGAAATTCCCTCCAGTGTTAAAATTAAACGTGGCTGATTATCATTCTGTCTGATTCTGTCTCTCTTTGTTCAACCCCTCACTGCGCTGGAGAGAGACAGACAGACCAACCCTGAGACTTAGACACCGAGGGGGGAGAGAGACAGACAGACAGACAGACAGGCAAGGCCGAGGGAATGAGCGAGAGAGGTAGAAGAGGAAGGAGCAGACACCAGACAGACAAAATCTCAAAGAAAATTCCTCCAGTAATTGTCGTTTTAAATCTTCATCTCCTTCGTTTGATATCCGACATCAATAGCATCACGCTTTCTCCATTTCATCTCCATTCCTCTGGACTCTTCACCTCATTAGGTGAGGCACGACAAACACAAGGCGTTAACAGGAAAGCAGAGCAAAGGGAGACAAAGCTGGACTTTGGTGTTATAAATAGGTAGCGGGCTCGCTGATAAATGCAGAGGAATGAATATTCTCTACGTGGGAACAATGGAAAAACACCTGCTTTTACTTTGACGGAGGTCCTCAGATGAAATCCCAGTTTGCTTGACATATAGGGCCGTTGCTCCTGTCATGGATATGTTTCCTCCACTCTTGACGAGTTGCGGCACGGGCGCGCACAAAGCCAATCGTTTTGCGGGCGACTTTCATTTGTTGAGTTGTCAAATTGGATGCTATTTTAAGCGAGAGGCCAATTAACCAGCTTAACGAGCTTGCAGTATTGGAGGAATTGTTTATTTTCTAACCCAGTGATCTCACCGTAACCTTTACCATGGTATTCAGAGTCACGACTGGTTTGTTTTGGCAAGGTACAGTCAACGCATGAGCAATTTAGCTTGACCAAACGTGCAGACACGTACGCGAAGTCACACGTGTTAACGGTGACATCTGGTAAAAGGATGTACAGGAGCACACACGGGGCAAAATAAACAGCGCTAAACATGGACATACCACACTATAAATCATAGAAATGCTCAGTGTTAAATGGGCTCAATACAGTGAATGTCAAAAGCAGCAGAGTTATAGAGTTGTATTATATAGAGGGTCTGGGAGTACAGCGGTGGGAACAGATATTGAGGAGAGGGAAACTGCATGAGGAGAGTAGTATGAATAAACGTTGAGGCTACAAGGCAATCTTTCTCAACCTGGGTGTCGGGGCTCCCTGTGGGTCTCCTGGTGTTTAAATGGGATCCTTAGAAAAAAACGCTCCATTCATCTAAAAAATTCAAAAAAAAAGCGAGTCCAACCCCCGTTGCAAGTGAACGCCGCTGTGAAAGCGCCGCAGCCTCACCAGGGGGTTTCTACATTCTGCCATCAAGCCAACGGTGTGATGCGGAAGATGTAAATGTCGACGTTGCAGGAACTTTCTAGCTCCTCCGTCGCTTGTGTCGAAATTGTGTTGAATTGTGTAGTGTTGAAAATGCCAGTAGGCAATGGTGAAACGCACTTTGAAAACAGTTGTTCGTCACGTCTTCTACAAGAAGGGAAGAAGTAAAGCTCCTTCATATCTGTTGTTTATCTGAAAACAAAGAACAACAAGTAGCTCCGGTCTGGCGTGGGAACCACCTTGTTAAAACACTTGTTTTTCTAAAAGGTATTTGGCTGTACAGATGTGGCTTTAGGTCTTCTTCCCGAGGTCTCTGGAGATTCTGCCACGTATGCAAATGGTCCATTTTACCCTGGGAGGGATGTGCGTTATGATAATAATAGCATACACACACACACACATAGCGATCTGCATTACACAAAAGTAATGGGGATTTCAAACCGATAAGTAGACAAAATTATTCAAGTTTATTTCTGGCCTGAAACCCAAGAAAATATAGAACAGCCCTCGACTTGCCCCCTTTCTTTTTCATGCTCCGTCTCTCTCTCTCTCTCTCTCTCTCTCTCTCTCAATAAGAAACAAAGCAGTTTCTGCATCTTTTGACATCAACACCAGCTAAAAGGTGTAAGTCTTCTACCTGATTTTATCGGTGTCTGTCAGTCAAGCTGTTGATGGGCGCCTCTGTGGCCATATCGGGTAACAGCTCAGCCCGAACAGCCGTCTGTGTCAGCCAATCAGAGCCCCAAGGAGAGAGGCAGGAAGTCGCTCTCTGACCTCACCTGCCAATCACAGAGGTAGATGACCTGGAGTGTGTGTGTATGATAAATATGTGTGTGCGTGCGTATACAGCATACCTCTAACTCTGTTTATTCAAACTGATTGCAAGCCATTCACTGGGACCATTGACCGTTACAATAGCGCAAAAAGTTTGCACCTCATATACACACACACACACACCGTCTTAGAAGCATAGATCAGGACTTCAGAGTAAGAGTTTGGGTACAGCAAGTTGTTTCTATTTGTTTCAGTCTCTTCCTGGCAGAGAACTTATAATTTCCTAGACGTATTCTGTATTTTTTTCTTCTCTGTATAGACGGCAGTGAAAATATCAGATGTGGATCACAAGGGTGAAAAATCTTTTCTGATTGAATTTCCTGATTAAACGTTAAATGCAACTTTAGACCTGACTTAGATTAACCGATGGCAGATGTTTCCTCCCCGTAGGAAAACAATTCTGTTCCTGTGACTCGAGTAACAGTCATACGAGAAACAAGTCCTACTTCTGATCTTTACATTAAAGGCAGGTTTTGACATTTTGAACATGAGTCGCTTATTTTGGGACGATTCATAGGGTCTTATGTCATACTTTAGAGGGGGAAGACTCTTATGTTTGTAGAATAAGCTTCAGTTAATCAGTTAATTACATTGCAGCCAATAATTAGTGCAAGGGATTTCAGCAGTAGTAATTGTTTCTGTCTATATAAGTGTAATTTCTCCTTACCCAATAACATAGTAAATGTAACAATCCCTTTTCCCATCATCTAAGATAAGCACCTGGTGTCAGATGTTACAGGGAGGGGTCTGACTCCACACTGGGTTCATTCTCAGTTACATTAAGTGAAATGGCTATTTATGCAGAGTTCTCTCTCCATGTCATTTATCATTAAAGGTGCATTAAGTAAGGTTTTTACTGCCCTCCCCCTAAGCACAAAATGGTCATAATATATCTGTTGATAGGGTTGTTGATCAATACCAATGAGGAGCCAGACCCGTCGCAATTCCTCGGTCGCCAATAGAGGTTGATAAAAGTCATAAATTACCTCAGTACCCGTTTAAGCGTTATTAATCATGCTGTTTAAATTGTTGAAGTAGCACTCGGATTTTAAAGTCCTCGTGAAATCAATACGTGTTGATCAGTGAACTTGTAAAATACTGAGTGGTCACGCTGTCAAACATGTAGTTCGTCACTCAGACCCCCGGGTGTTACTACACCACGCTGGGTGATCGAGTTGTTATCAGATAGAGAAAAAATGCTTAAAATCCGGGTGTAAATGCTGCCAACCCAACTCAATCGAAGATCAGATTGTCCCATCGGCCTCTGGAGGTGGTCAGAGACACATTCGGCCATGTTAACAACAAAGTGTAAATGCGGTACATCTGTAGACTAGGGGTGTGCGTGTCTCTCCTTCTGAGGCTGAGTCAATACACCTCTCAATACAGAATCGACGATTCAATACACCAAAGCTACATTTGAAGCAGCTAACAATACGATTCAATACAATTCGAGTCAGCCCTGTCCCGTTTTCCTGCTGTAGTTTTTCTCCTGGTTTTCCAACTTTTTTTTGTTGTAAATCAATCCAGTGTGAGAGAAAAGATGTACATTGACATTTTGGTGTTTGGTGTGCTGCGTATTTGCTCTCCATCGGTCAACATTCTTGACAGAATCATGGTCAGAGAAGCATTAAACATGTTTAAAAACACATGCCTGTCATATTGAGCTTTTCCAGTAGAGAGAAGCCTGCGTCACCACCCAGCCTTTTCCCGGTACAAAGACTGGGTGGTGAATCATTACAAGCCATTCATATCTTAGACATTAAGCCCGGTGCATTGATTCGAATCGAGGAATTTTTACACCCCTTATATAGACACGATGAAAATAGAAACAAAACAAATGAAACTGGTAGCACACAGTTCAGATGACAGCATACTAAAAATATATTGTCAGGATACCGGTGGAGACGAGGTGTTTACTAAAGTTGCAACAGTTGTATCTGTTGTATCAGGATCAGTGCCAATCCAACTCCCAAGTACTTGTACTCGAATCGGCAAACAAAGCTGTCCCGATGCAGATACAACCGGTGAAATTAAATACTTTTTTCCGGCGGAAGGAAAAAGGTCTGCAGCGTGACGATCTCGGCGAAGCAAAGTGCCGTGCGAAGCTAAGGTGTCTGGCAGTGTTGAGAGTGGGGGAGAGGAGAAGCAGCTACCTCAAACCAGAGACAGTTATAGTAATACTGGAAGTGAAACAATTCTGCCTAAAATTTGTCCCTGGCGCTATTGGCAGAACGAATAATGAAGTAAAAACAATTACATTTTCATTCACTATAGAGTCCCCTTTAAATGTATTCACCCATGTATTTTGTATTACTCCAAAACTGCAACACATGTTCATCAATATGGGATTCACTCTGAAATTACGACCATAAGGCATTATTATTATTATTATCATTACCGTTATGTTATATTTTATTTCATTGGGCATTGTAACAATTTTCAGAATTTTTGAAATAAAAAACATATATACTGTATTTGGAAATATTTTCTAAGCAGCAATCTGTGTTTTGGTGAAGGAAGGAGTAATCCAAATCCAGATCTGAAATGCATTTTGATAGCTATTTTGTGGCTACATATTTTCACTGTTGGGGTAAAACTGGCTTGTATTTTGATGATGGACTAAACAAGTTGCGAAAAAGCTTATTTCCATCTACAAGTCCTCAGGTTCATTGAAGTGGTCCAAATTAGATGGATTGTGTGTTCTACAAAATGTAAGCCTTTAGCTTGGCCTATAGCACTTGTGTGCTATAGGCCCACAGTGATGATTAAAACAGACTTAATTTATAACTTTCAATATGCACAATCGGCCTCCTTCCAACACAAAAACACATGATTTTATATGTGCATTGATCCTAGAACACTACGTCCTGTAGCATTCAAAGTGCTGTAAAAAACATTATGGCTCTTGTGTTGGTAGTGGCTTGACCTTTGCCTGCTGGTTTCTTCAAATGAAAGACATTTAATTAGATGTGATTTTATAAATTCATCCACAGTCAGTGGCATATTTCAGATTGCTGGAAAGTGAACATGGGGGAAAAGTACAGGTTGTCAGTAAAAACACACCTTTGCGCTGTCTGGTATTGGAAATGAGTATATGCTTCAATGTTAAAACATTAAAAGCATGGCAGTCATTGTAGTCAGTCCCCACAATTTCAGCTGAGTGGAAGTAAGTTATTATTTGGTTAAAAAATGTGTATAATACATATAATCAGAACATATAATCATATGTTGTGTATCATCATATGTATCATCAAATGTGATTATCAAAAAGATATTTTTATCGTAAAAAGAGTAGAAGTTGTGTACTTTCATAGTAAAGACAGTAGAAGTTGAGTACTTTCATAGTAAAGACAGTAGAGCTTGTGTACTTTCATAGTGAAGACAGTAGAAGTTGTGTACTTTCATACTAAAGACAGTAGAAGTTGTGTACGTAATCATCAATCATAATTGTACAAATATTTCCTCAGAGCGTGTGCGTCTCTAAGTCTCTTCAAGTCTTTGTCTTGTTCTGCATCTTTTTCTTTTTTTTGTAATCCTTCACTCTCTCCTCTCTCATATAACCCCCTTCTCAATAGGAGAACCTTACTGTAATTCTGTAATTTTGTCCCATTTTGCTCATTGTGTCTGTTGTGCTCTGGTTACTGCTACCAGACGGTGGTAATACTGTGTGGCACCTCTCCCTCTCTCTCTCTCTCTCTCTCTCTCTCTCTCTCTCTCTCTCTCTTACTCCCTTTTCTGTCACTCTCTATGGTTCACATGTACACAATAATGCAACTGTTGCCAATGCTGCGAGATTACGCCATTTAGATGATCCTATAATTTGACAACTCCCATAATAATCCCCTTTACTTGAGTGAATAATTTTTTTGATTATCCAGAGAGAATTGTCAGAATCAGAGTTTTTTTTTTGTTGCTAACCCCCTCTCCCCCCCCCCCCCAAAAAAAAATTGTTTCCTGTCCCACCACTATCATATTTGACCGAAACAATTACAGCCACAATTTTTGCACCAACACAGCTTTTTAGCGCTGCAGTGCACAGCCGTCTCTTCCAAAGTTTTTACTCCTGCCGCCCACCGTCTTGGCATAACTTGACCACAAGAACTGCGACTAAGTTGTATACGTGTCCTAACTGTCTATTAATGTGAATAAAATCAGAGTACACCACATATTTTACTGCAATTATTCTTATTTCGACTTTGAGCGGAATTGCATTAACATAATCAGAGTATGGTGTTTCTGCCTTACTGTTATTCTCTTAGTGGCATAACATTTTTTAATATAATTAAAATGTTGGAAACATGGTTCTCATCCCGTTCTTGTTTTTTGTACTTTCAAGAGATGAGTGTGTAGCCTCAGCCACCTCCTCAACTCCCACTTCACTCCTCGCTTCCCTCCCTCCTCCTCTCCTCTCTCTTCTTTCTTCACTCGTTTTTCCCTCGGTTGCAATCTGTTCAACGTGTTCATTACAGCTGGGCCCCCCCCCATAGAAATGCACACACACACACACACACACACACACACACATACTCACTCAGGCACAAGGAGGGTTAGTGGGGTGTAGAGAAACATGCATGCCTCAAATGTATCTATGGACACAAGGAAACACACACTGACAGAGAAAAACAAACTCACACAGATACATATATGGACACGTTAACACATAGAGACACACACTGACAGTTAGAAACACACACACACACACACACACACACACACACACACACACATACACACTCAGAGACCATACAATCAGTCCTTTGTGTTGGCCAGTTGAAAGCTTCTACCTGGCCTGAAAGGAGGAGGGGGTGATAACGAGGGGGGGGGAAAGCAAGCAGGAGAGAGGGAGACATAAAGCCGGCAAAGAAACGTTAACTTTATTTACTTTGTTCGGCCTCTAGCATCTACGTGTAAGTCCATCCAACGTGAGCTGAAGCTGAAGTGTAACCTAAAACATTTGTGTTATAAGGGGGGGGTCAAAAAGAGGGAGGAGAGAGAAGAGAGAGGAAGAAGGAGGTAAAGGAAGGAGAATGAAAGGGAAGAGGAGGAGAGAAAGGAGAGACGGAAGAGAGGAAGGATAAATGAGAGAATATAGGTATAAGAAAAGGCTGGGAAATTGCAATCAATGGACTCATTGTTAACAAGAGCTGACCCTCTGTCTCTCCCCTCCCTCCCTCTCTCTCCTCCGCCTACACTAGACCTTCACCCCTCCTTCCCTCCCTCCGTTTCCTCTGGGTTTCTGTTTATGCGCTAGGTGCTTTAACCAGCAGCTACCGCTTGTTGTAGCCAGCAGTGCTAAACAGATGCTTGTGGGAAGCCCTGCTGTTTCCACGAGGCTCAAACTTCATGTGAAGTGACGAGCCCTTTGGCTTAAAAGTTAACTTCTTGTATCTGAAAACTCTGACGGCTAATAGACATCGCTAAGTGGTCACCGCTGTCAGAAACAGGCAATAGCACACCATTTCCATTGGTAAAGATCAGCCGACATGATGGCGGTTCCTCCCTGACCACAGCGAGTATTATAGTTATTATTCTATATGAGATGTCTCACCGAAGTCAGTCCAAAAATATCATCGCTATTGGGTTTCAAACATTAGCGGACATACTGCGGCATCTGGGTAAAGGTAGATATCTCAGCAGCATGGTGGCTAGAGAGCCTATCCTGTAATGATAGGGTTGCAGGGTTCAACTCCAAGTTCAAAGTTCAAATAGTGACGAACTTGAGGTTGAGTATTTTTATTGCATTTTTATTGACACTTCATTTAGCGAGCTCAGAATCTTATCTTTGCTCAGGCACTGAAGTCTTACTGTATTAAGTAGAAGCTAATGAGGCTAGCATCTTCCTACTGCAGCATTAGCTAACAGTTCAACATGTCAACAACCTGGTTATTGGTTTATTAACTAATTAGAAATAGTTACCTCATCAACATGTTGTGTAAGCCACATACGTTTCTAACTTTACCTCTATTCAGTTGTGGTCGGCACTGCCAAACTCGACGGTGAACTTGTTTTGCAGATTTAAAATTACCTTGACACAAGGTGATATTTGTTTTTACTTCTTTCTCACTGCTGAAAACTTTTGGCTCCGTCCCCAACCAGTCTATCTTTTTTACATTTTTTATAATATTTAGTTGTTTTATTTATTGTTGACGCAGTAGTTGTCTGGAGCCAACATTTACTACTGCTTCAGGCTTCGTATTTTGTTATTTATCAAAACTCTTCTCACCAGGAACGCACTGGAACAAATCCCCCGTTAATAGGCTCCCCACGAATCACCTGTGGTTGCCCAACAGGGGACAGTAGTCACATTCATGTGTGATTATTTGATAACTTGATAAATGAACAGGGCGAAATGCAAAAATGGGTACTTTTGGTGCCCCTTCATTTTTAATTTCACGGGCATTTTATGAAATTTTAAGGGCATTTTTTCCCCCCTGAGTCCCCATTATTGGTTTTGTACCCTTTTTGACATTTGGTAATTTGAAATGCATAGCACCTTTTAGCACCTTTTAGCCAAGGCCTCTGCCTTGACAAAGAACACCGTGCCTTAAAATCAACACCCTATAAAAATCCAACACTCCATTATTTTTGAGGTTATGTTCTTCGAGCCCGAAGCCATGTTGAGCACAAAATCTAACTGTGACAACTGCTGACCAAAAGCGAGTATTTTATTTGTCAAGTATCACATCATGCAGGTAAAGTTATTTGTTACAACTTTAGCTAAAGTTAAAGCCGTAGTATCAACCTGCCCTTGCTAAAATGTTAGCATTTAGCTCCTTCAGCTAGTATAAACTGAAATTATTTCCTTCATGCCACTGCAAACAACATTACTGTGCCTTTACTGGTATACTCTGTTAGCCTACAGGTAAGCTGATACATAAAATGCAAACCCTTACATATGAACTAGAGATGGCAGATATAAAACATGAAGTGTGCATGTAATTTATTGTGTTTATTTAGGTTAGTCCAGAAATGTCAGGTTGGGCAGCTGTTATTTCAGGGTATCCACGGGTCCTTTGAAAGTCTGAAAAGGTCTGGAATTATCAAAATTTAAGGCCTTGAAAGTTTTGTCTTCAATACAGTAATACAGTGCCCTGTAGTTGACCTGGGTGGGCCGGCCAAGTATAATCAATATATGGGAAACCCTGCGATGTGTCCATCTGTGTTGGAATGTCCTTGAACTCGACCCCCGACCTCATCCTGGGGTGTTGCTTCTGGCTGCCCCTGTACTCACCCTGACCCCCCACCTTCAAATACATACATGGACGAGTGTCATTCCTGTACAAATGAGTCCTCTAAACTCTTAATACTCCTCCCTTGCCAAGAAATCCTTTCTTCCTCCCACTTTCTCTGCGTCCCTCTCTTTCCTCCCCCTCTTTATCCATCCACACACTTCAGATCTTTGTGTGATTGTGTGTGTGTTGTTTTATCCTCTCTCACGGCCCAGTGCCGTCCCGCCGACTATCTTTCCTTCTCTCATCCCTCTCTCATTATTAATCTGGGAGGAGGGGGGGGATTAGGGTTGCCATGGCGATAACGTCTGGGGCGGGGAGAGAGGGACAGGTAGGAGAGAGATTATCCCGGTAGATTTGTGTACTTGTTGTTGAACTCATCGGCACTCAGGTCAGATGAACGGGGGATAGAGAGAAAGAGGGAGAGATTGAAAGAGGAGGACGGGAAATAACAGGGCCAGTGATGGGGAAAAAAGCGGATGAGAGTGAAGCGATGGAGTGAGGGAAAGAAAGGAGGACAGAGAGGGAAATGGGGGGGATTATTTCAGATGAGCGTTGTAACTTTGATTTGATTATACTGTAGGAACTATGGAGACAGATGGGAAGATGACATGCAAGGATAGAATAAGGTTAAAGCTTATACTGCTAAATACCATGCACACTATATACTTAGTAGTGTGCTCACTAGTGTTCCAATAATTTTTTAAAACAAACGTGCTTCATTTTCAATTCCCATTGGAAAGAAGAGATGAGAGAGGAAGGTGTAAGGAACGAGACATGAAGGTGCGATGGATAGCGATGGATTTCAGGGAAGTAAGAGGAAGGGCGAGGAGAAAGGGGAGGACGAAAGAAGTTCACAGATCAGTCAAAGGCAGAGGGACTGAGTGTCAGAAAGACAGAAGCAGTGAACCCGAGGAGGGATACCGAAGACTGTGTGTGTGTGTGTGTGTGTGTGTGTGTGAGTGTGGTGATAGCTGTGATAGCCAGAGTCAACATAGCCAGTGGTGAGTGGTGTTTGAAGGTGATTTACCGAGAGGACAGCTATCTTATTTATTCTAGGCCACACACACACACACCAGGGTCTGACTGATAAATTGGTGCACAGATATTATCAGCCAATATTGGCATTTCAGAGATAAATCGGTAACGGCACATACACTGAGTGTAGAGAACATGAAGACCGCAGGGTTGTTGAACCAGAACCATGAACCAGACTGAGCAGGCGAATCCGGGTGAAAGGTATGCTCCGGTTATTGATATTGATTCCACCCATTAAATCCACTACAGTCATGAGGGAGAGGTGGAGATGAAAAGGGGGGGGGGGGGGGGGGGGGGTCGGTTCAGTCCTGATACAGCTCTGGGTCAATTAACTCATAAGGATGGCCAATGGCTGCCGTTCTAGCACTTGTGTCCTACAAGTTTGTCTGGAAAAGGCATCAAAACACACCGGTCATTTGATGTTGAGGTGGACCAGAAAGTCACAAACTTCTTGACCCTAAATGTGTGACCCTAATGCTTTGCTACCTCGGTTAGCTAACGAGGCAACAGCATTCAATTAAACAGCACTTCGTAAAAGGGATAAAGCAGTGGCTACAGCAGCAACGGGACTGACGGCTTAGGGCGTGTCAGTTTGTGATTGGTTCCCAGAGAAGGTGTGTGAGAGCACGGACTGAAACGGCGTATTCTTCTCAAAATTTAAACTGATTGGATAATAAATTTGTACTGGATAATAAAATTCCTGATTGAACTCCATTATGAATGTCTGGGGAAAAAAACAACATATTGTTTCATTCCCCAATCATCAACACACACACACACACACACACACACACACACACTAGTGCTGACCTGACTACCCTCTCTCTCCCCTCCTCTTTTTTTCCCTTTGCTAATCTTTCTCCATTCCTCTCTCTCTCTCTCCATCTCACTTACACAGAACATGATTGGACTTTACAGCGAATCAGCCGACTGCGACAGCAGAAACAGAAAGTGTCGTTTTATCCCTCGCTATCTTTTTTTCTCCCCTCGTTTCTCCCTTTCTTATCATCTCTTCCTTCACTCTTCCCTTTCGTTCCTGTTCCGTTCCACGGATTACTGGCCTCTGACCAACTCTGTCGGACTTGGGCCGTTTCAATTTCACACACTCACACACACACACTCTTACATATGGATGAATGGATGCACACACATACGTAGAAACACACAAATGAACAGCACATATGGGGGATTGCACATGGACGACTACACACAACTACACACATGTGGGATCTCACGTGCACTCACACACAAGCTGTAGAAGCTTCAAGTTCAGGTGTAACACTGCCGCTTTTTTATTGGTCCTGATTCCTTTTCATGTCCCTTTCCATCTCTCTCGCTCTCTCTCTCTCTCTCTCTCTCTCTCTCTCTCTCTCTCTGGCTGTGTCGGTCCTTCTTTCTCTGTCCCGCTCTCTCAGGATTGTGTGTGTGTGTGTGTGTTGCCGTATGATGCTGTTTGTTTAGTATCTCCTATTGTGCAAGTTTTCCATTGGACGTCGTCTCAAGGCCAGGCTTCTTTCAGCTGAATGAGTGGTGCCTGCACATAAACAAGTTAAAAACAATGATTGAGAAAGAAGACTGAATGGCTTGTCTTCATTTTAAAAAAATATCTTTTGTGGGAATATGAGGTTACTAATTCAATAAACTTTTGTTCAATCACTTTATTATCATGATTGTTCATCACAAACAATATTGGCAAAGCAGTTTAGGATACAATTCGGGGGCAAACACTGAAAACTTTTGGAATTCATTGGGCATGAAAACGGTCAGATAGGTATTAAGACAGAATGTCAGCTATCGGCAGCTTCAACCCAGAAATATCGGTATTGGCATTCAGAAACGCATTTCATTTCCTCTCGCTCTCTCTCTCTCTCTCTTTCTCTCTCTCTCTCTCCATCCTTGCCTTGGCTGGAGCCACTGACCTGTGTGCTCACTGGAATGACCTGCGGCCTGCTGTGTGTGTCTGTCTATGTTTGTGTATGTGTGTGTGCGTATTGTGTGTGTATTGTGCGTACAGATGGTCCCATCTAGGAACAGTGGACAAGTATTGCCCAGAGGCCATCGTAGATCGATAGTGTGTGTGTGTGTGTGTGTGTGTGTGTGTGTGTGTGTGTGTGTGTGTGTGTGTGTATTCCCCAGAGCTGTTTTAGGGGTGACCTCTCAATAAGACTGCTTTACTTCTTAGTTACACACACACACACACACACACACACACACACACACACACACACGTGCGTACTCTTCTACTTTGCCATGGGTTTATAGACTCATCCAGTGTGTGGATTAGTTATCCAACCTCATAATTTCACACTTAACACCAGAAATACACCGTGGTTCACCCTCAAGACTCTTGGAGACTCCTGCAGCAAAATCGACAGGATTATAATACAATATAACCATATATACAACCATAACCAAACATTCCACCACAACAAGAAATGACCAGATGTACAATTCTAGAATATCATCAGCAAAATGGCCAAAACACTCTTCTGCACTCATTTCCTCGAATTTAAAAACAAAAGAAGCGATTTTGCATTTTTACTTTGATGTGATCAATGTAGCCAACGAGTGTCTAGACATCACCCCTAAGTGTCCTAACTTTTTTGGCCCAAATATTACTGTTGAAAATGGACACTTTTCAACACAATTCCACAAGATCTTGCCTGTAATATGTTCATTTTTGCGGCCCTATGTCCCATTAATGATAAAGACAATTAAGATGAGATTGCCTGCAACATAGTTAAACCTGATTTTGATTTCCTTTTCAGTCGCTAAATGATTTGTTAATAGCACATCAAAATAAAAGCATTGCAAAATATTTTACATGATGACACGCATTCAGCTTTCACACTCGCCTCCATATGCTGATTCCAAAAATATTTGGTTAGTAATCAACAATAGTGCAAACCACACAGAACAAGGTAACAACCACAAGTGCTTCAAAACGCCGCCACTTTCAATCTGTCTGGAGTAGCGCTGTGTGCCGGGAGCTTTCTGCATAACGCATATGTGCATCTTCATCCGCCGGTCTGCTTTTAGATAAAGCTTAATGGTGTCTCTACATTTTCTGAAGGATGAATTATTTTCGGTTTACACAAAGATACTTTTCAGCACTTTCAGCCACACTATATCAGTGCTCGAAATGACTAATGACAAACACTGGAAGATAAAAGTGTTGTATGCCTGTTGTAAGCAGATATACATTAACTAGGACAGCAAAACTAGGAGTAGAGGACTCACTGAGTGGAAAAACATTAGTTACCCTATTTATATCACAACCTATAGGAACTGACATAAGGACACTGGAATGCATACCCTTATACAAGGAAAAGGACACTTGTTGATACCCAGAAGCCTGCATGCAAAGAAATTATACATATTATATAACACATTTTTGTTGGTCAGAAACAAATAAAAATGCTGTCTAAAAAGTTGAATGTGCAGGGAAAACGCTGAGTGCACATTGGTACGTTAACAAAATATGCCGGCAGTTTTAGCAGACTCAGGCAAAGTATATGCTTTAAAAATATATTCATATATTAAGTATTGACTTGTGGATTTTTCAAGTGTGTTGGGCTTTTCCTGCAGAGATTCCAATGATGAATGTTGAGCTAACCACCCAGAGAACTGTTGAATATAAAGCAGTGGCCGTGGGAGACACTTTCATGTCATTTTTTTGCTTTTCAAAATAACATTTGTAACGAAAAAATATAGACCTTATTTTGCGGCAAAGTAACTTACCCTAAGGATGTCGCGTTGAGTTCGGAGGCATCCATAAAACAATCGCGATGGCCGTCCAAAAAGTTTCAACGACACAGATTTTGACTAATGCTTTCTTTGTTCTTTTTCATATCTGTGAGCTTATATCATCAGCGTCCTGCAGGAAGCTCATATTTCAAATTTTTTAGTGTTTTCTGCCTTTGTCACCCACACATCCCTCATGATGCCGGAAGCGAAAAAACCTCTTTTACAATGTATTGTGTCAAATGTCAAGTGCACGGACATCGACGGGACGTCACATCAAACAGTGTTTTCGGGCTCTCTGCAGCGGTTGACTCATTAGTAACGTGAGGTCTCTGCTTGACAAAAGGCAAAATCTTGTCACATCAAAACAGGAAGCCCCCGTACACCATTTGTTCCCTCTAATCAAACTCAGTATTCAGTTTTTGCCCTTTGTGTGTGCGCACTGGTATCGATCAGTCAAATGAATGGCAATGCTGTGCAGAAATCAGCTTTGGACAAATTTAGTTAAAACCGGTTCCCATCGACACTCATAGTTTTACAATTTGACAATGTGATTTGGCTTTTGGATGGATAGATAGATAGATAGATAGATAGATAGATAGATAGATAGATAGATAGATAGATAGATGGATAGATGGATAGATAGATAGATAGATAGAATAAAGTTAGAATAAAGTTACTGCAGTGCACAGACAATATGTCTACTCCCTCCCCTATATAGAATACCAAAAAGAAACAATGCTGTATATTCAACCATTCTCCTCTGGGCTGCTTCACATTTATCACATTTTTCAGGTTAATTGACGTTGGGTTTGTAGAAATAAATCTACTGTTAGTGTCCCCCAGAAACCTTTCTCTTCCTCCATATATATATATCCGGATTTCGGTTTCAGCCGTAGGCACACACCGGATTGAGTATCGGGAAGAGAGTTTGCATACCAATGTGTAACTATCAATCATGTATATGTACTATACGGCAGTCTTTCTCACTGAATAATTCTGGGCTATAGTTTAGTAAGATTTGTATGATCTCTTTTTATGGCTTTTCTAGCTCATCGCGTAGTCAACAGCGGAGGAAGACGGGGGGCGGAAAGATAAGACAAGAGAGGCCGTGAGTCAGATTCAAACCCTATGACATTCTACATACCGTGGTATCACCACATCGTAGGGTTGAATGAATGTATCTTGACTCTGCATGGTATAGCTTTTCTCTCTGTCGGCCATCTTTCCTATTTCGTTGCACCTGTACTTCTGTCGGTGGCAGGATCACAGAGACACACAAGACTTGCTTCCTTTGGCTTTGCAATTAAAATGACTTTGGAGTAATCTATGAGGCAAAATGGCAAAAACATGGATTCCAATCAGCAGGTTGAAGAATTGACTGTATGTGAAGATATAAATGGGTGCCTTCACTCCCACCTTCCATTGGCTGAAGGAAAACTTCAAGGAGGAGCTAAACCATCTTCAAAATGTTTGAGCATTACTGATGAAGAGCTTGTACTTCTAAATTGTCAACTTTCAACTTTCTTTTTTTCCTGTTTGATAGTTGACAGTAGAGACAAAGGTCCCAGGCCAGATTCAGACACAGGGGCTTCAACCCGGGTACTCCAGTCAGAGGACGGGCCCTCTAACCACCAGGCCTCCCTGCCCACTTTTGTTGTTTCTCATCTCCCTTGCTGAGAAAATCCCCGATCTATCACCGCCCTGAATTCGAGATCCCACCGCCCCATTCCACAGCCAATAGGACGCGAACGGTATTCGCGGGTCTTAGGCTGCACGGAACTCTCCTCGGCATATGGAAGGAACACGGGGAAATAAAATGAAAAAAAAAAAAAGGTTTTCATCTGACGGCAGTTAAAGGTTAATTGATATACTCAGAAAAGAGGAATCCTGGACTGGGGTCTTTAATCCCCGTTAGCTTTTCTTCATTGTTCATTGAAGCACAGTGTTTTTAATTAACAATTTAATTATTGATGAAGCACCTGATCAAGCACTGCTAATTCACTTATTAACCAAAACCAACAGCAAACTGATCAGTGCTTTCTCCCCCCCCCCCCCCCCCGCTCCACCTCACCCTTTGCTCTATTACTGTTTCCCCCCTCATCTTATTCTCTTCTTCACCCCCCACCACTCCCATCTGTCAGTGGCTCAGTGGAGTGAAAATACCCACAATCCAGCGACCGTTTGTTTCAACCAAGTGATTTGTGTCCAATGATTCACTCTTTTATTTTAATTGAAAACAGTTCTTTCGCTGGCATGGCGCGAGGAGGGCACTCGTTTATTCATAACTCATAATTCATTCAGCTAAATGAAAATGATCATCGTTCTCCGGTCTCCCCTCTCCGTGGCTCTCCGTCATTCAATTCTCCTCTTCCACTCCATCCTCCTTCCACCTTCTCTTTTATTTTTTTTATTTTTTTTTCATCTTTGGCTGATCTCTTCCAGCTATGTCCTTCCACTTTCTATTTATATTTCTTTCTCTCTCCCTCTTCCTCCATCACTGCTCTCGCCGCCTCCCTCGCGCCCTATTCCAAATATACTCCTGAAATGTGAACTGTAGCATAAAATGTTCATTTACCCCCCCGCCATGGCATGACAATGGTCAAATTGTATCTAGAGAATATCAGCAGAAAATATCAGCTATCGGCCTTCAAAAAAAACCATATCGGCCGAAACCCTAGATAGTCCCTCTTTATCCGTACGACTTCAAATAGTAACCGATAACAAGGAGAAGGGAAAGATAGCGAGAGATGCGGTAGAGGGAGAGAGAGAGAGAGAGAAACGGAGATATGAGAGAGAGAAAGAGGAGAGAGAAAGGGAGGGGTGTAATTAAGTGTGCGGTGTGGGTGTTCTTGGGAGCCCTTGAAGCCGGGGAGTTCAGCCAACATATAAATTAAGAGCAGAGCGATTAAGCTGACCGGCGACAGCGCAGGGCACCGCTGTGATAAACAGTTCGAACAATGCCTCCCTGGACCCCCGATGCATTCATACGTACAGTACTTTGTGTGTGTGTGTGTGTGTGTGTGTTATAATGTGAGAATGAACCACATATTACAACACTTATCTGCAGTTATGGTGCAGAGGAGTGGCTCTCCTACACACACACACACACACACACATATGCACACACACGATCTCAGGTTTGTATTTTGGGCCCCATCGGGTCCCTTTTTATCCCAGCGCTCAGGGCTCCAGGTTTTTGTGCTTCTGAGTGGCAGCCCTGCTTTAAAACACCGGCTTCGCGAAACACCGGCAATGTTGTTTTGACGTCCCGGACACATTCAATCATTCCAGGTTTTCCGTGCAATTTGGGAGCTGATTATTTGTCCTCCGCGGCACGGTGTGACTTGCCTCACAGGGCTTTGAAAAACTTGAGAAAAAATGTGATTGTCAGACCTGCTTTTTTTTTTAGAAAAGCTGACACATTACTGCTAATTGCCATTCATCGTAATGTGACTTGACACCCCCCGTGGTATTGGTAGTAGTTCCCGCTGATGATACACTGACAGAAATGACCTGATTCAAACACAGTGAGGCAGGATTTCAGGACACGAGCGCACAAATAAACAATGCACATTAATACAGATGGACACACACACACACACACACACACACACACACACACACAAAGGTAGGTCCAGAAGGTAGGAGATTTAAGGCTCATCGTCTCAGATTAAGTTGACGGCTTATAAAGCTATCTGACCACTGCTCCTCCCCCACCCCACCACCCCCTTCTCTCTCTCTCTCTCTCACCCTTGCTCGCCCTTTCTTTCTATCTACTCTTGCTCACTTGCCCTCTCGCCTCTCATCCCTCTCTCCGCCGGTGCCTTTTAGTCTGCGCGTCTCTTCTCAACGCGCGTGATTTATCGGCACGGAAGCGCGGGACGGTATCGCTAAAGAAGACAAAAGATCACCCCGCTTTACATGGAACTACCGCTGTCTCGCACCTGTCTCTTTCATTATCCCCTCCTTCTCTCTCTTCCCCACTCTGTCATTTACACTATTAATCTTCCTCTCTCTCTCTTTCTCTGTCTTCCCTCTCTATATGTCTCTCTCTCTCTCTCTCTCTCTCTCTCTCTCTCTCTCTTTCTCTCTCTCTCAGTTTTCTGTATTCTCATCTAAGCTCTCGAAAACAAACAAACAAAAGTCATTTTTTTGCGGCGTGCCGGCATGCTGTAATGAATAGGAATGAATGTCCATGCGAGTGTGTGTGCAGGTGCGCGCGTCTTACAGTGTGGCCCCGTCACACCCATACTAAAGAAATTATTTTAGGCCTTTAAGAAAAACATTGTGGGACACTTTATTAAATAAAACGTGGTTGTTTTATGTAGCTGTGGTCAGGGAGGGACCTCCATCATATCAGATGTGGATGACACTGATTGCATTATGTATCAGATGTTTTCATAAAAGGCCAATAGAGACCCCGTTTATCGGCAAAGCAATATCTATCGGTCTAACCCATTTCTCTGAGGGTAGTTGTGCTCAGCCGTGTGGTCAAATGCCAGGAAAAAAGTAAGGATGCTGGGCTGGATCACTAATCTCTCATTGATTCTGTCTCTCTTTCGGTCTCTCTGTGTTTGCAGGTGGAGCCCGACCATCCTTTTCTCTCTCTCTCTTCTGTCTGTCTTCGTCCTTTCTCTCTCCGCCTGTCTCTCTCTCTGTCTATGCGGCTGTATAGCAGCATGCCTCTATGTTTGCCAGCAGCAGCAGCACTATGGAAGTGAAAGAGAGACGTCCATACTGCTCACTGACCAAGGGCCGCAAGGACAAGGAGAGACCATACACCGGTGAGGTCGCCCGCTCGCTCGCTCGCTCGCTCGCTCACTCTCTCACTCGAGTTGTGAATAGACAGTGACCTTATAATGACTGTCCTATGAGAAGGACGTTCTATCTTGTCCCATACCCCCAGGTGGGCCCCTGCAGTTTCACCTTCTTTGGTCCGTTTTAGCCATTTTCAGGTTCCTATAGGTAGAAATATATGCACTGTAGAAATGTAGTTGTAGGTTCCTAGATGGCACCATTGCAGATTTATAAGCTGCTGAAGCCAAAATAGGGTCAGAGCCAATATTTAAAGCCCTGCATGTGCTAAACTAATAAACTAATTGGAAGTTAATATGTTTGTTACACACATTTGTAGCAATATCTGAGGTAGTCACTTAGGGAGGTTCTGGCAATCTAGGTGGGTTTTGCATGGAGCGACTCATTCCCAACATTATTTTTGTGTGAAAATGTGACAGGTTAATACACATGTCACTGCAAGCGTGGAAAGGTTTTTTAAAATGACATATTGTTACATATTGTCTTGAATGTAGGAAGATACGTTTCTCTCGCTACTTAGTAGCTGCCGCAATGCAGGAGGAAGCACCGCTCTGTCTCCAGCATTCATCCCTTCATTCATTCTCTTGTTGCACGGAGACCTCTTAGATCATTTTTTGTCTCGTTTGTTTGTTTGTTTCTTTCATTTTTTTCTGTCTGTGTTCCTTCATTCAGTAATTCATTTATTCCTCCAGGACAAGGAGAGGAGATGCTCAGGTAGGGAAGTGCCTGGTCCCTCGGCTGGCTGTCCTGTGTGTGTTGGTTTATTCCTTTGTTATCACCTATTTGTCTTGTATTGGAGTGATTTCAATCTGATGAACCTGTTCTTCCTAACTATCCTCTCGTTGTAACCCAAATCACAGTGTAACTACTCCAGAAAAGATCCAAAATGAGCTTCTAGCTACTGAGGCAGTCGAATGCTTGGCAGTCAAACCCTATCGAGGGAGGCAGGGACATATAGACCTAAAGCAGGGCCAAGATGGATGAGGCACCGCTGAAAGAGCTTCAGTAGCCACTAATTTATCATCAAAGGTGATAGAAATAAGTCCCTAGTCCTTCAGAGAAATGCATTAATATTCATCAAGCAGTTGATAATACAGCAGCTTCCTGCTAATTTAAGTCACAGAGCTGTTGCGTTTTGTTCTCCTTGCGCCTGCGAGAGTCTCAGTTTCTGGGTTCATTATCCGCACCCATTACCACGAGGAGCACAACATGGTGATTACAGAGCGCCATGGAATGGTGATCACTTCCAACCCTCTGATTCGTTTCGCTGTTTGTGCTCCCCTCCCTTTCTCGTTCTCTCCGCCTTGCCCTCCGAGGCCCCCGGTTCACTCTGACTCATTTTTCCATATGTGTGTTTTCACGCCTGTGTGTGTACGTTCACGCGTTTGTTTCTGTTTGCGTGTTAGGTTCATCAGGGGACAGTGAAGACTGCGGCATTGGCTCCCAGGGGCCTCGGGTCCCCACTCAGAAGTCTTACTCTTCTAGTGAAACGCTGAAGGCCTTCGACCAGCACCAAGACCAGACCAGGTTAGAACACTGATCGCCGATGTGCCATTTTGCCTCCCCAAATGGATCGATATCACACCTGGGTCAGATTCTTGGTATTGGTTTTACCTGCTTGCTTGATGACAGTTCACATCAATTCAGCGTTGGGAACAGAAAAACATCCTAAATTCACTTTGATACGAGTACACTCAAACATGAAAAAGTATATTTTTTTGCCCAGGTTTGGTACCATGCTGATATTTCCTGTAAGAATTGAACTTGTAGCTGTGCTAAGTGTTTTGGTAACCAAGGGAGCTATTTAGTGATTTTTCTTACTTTCTTACATTCTTACAGCACACGTGTTAGCATAACTGTTGTTTTTTTTACCCCAGAGGGCATTTTTTACTGTGATAATTGGTACTTCAGTGCTGCCAACGGTCCTCGGCCATGATTCATACCTGGCTGCCGTTGTGTCCGTTACCGCAGTGAAGATTGCCCTCTCGGGTATTATTGCTATTAAACAACAAGACGTTTCAGGCAATCTGATTGGTCCAAAACACTTTCCACCTGTGCTGCTAATTTCCTTAAAGCATAGTTAACCATGCTTTATTGGTTGCCAACTTCAGTGGTAACCTGGGAGCTACTTCTTGCTTTCTCCTTTTTTTTTTTCTCATGTAGAGAAACTGTTTTTTTTGTCATTTTTAAGTATTATATATTATACTGAATGTTCAGTTTGGGGAAACTACAACTTACTCAAGGGTAATAGCTCTGCAGTGCGCAAAAACTGCGGTAATTTGAACTCATTCATAATTTTACCGGTTCTGTGATTATCGTGATGGAGCCACATCAGTGCCGCCTTATTCTCAGCTAAGGAAAATCAACACATTAACTCAGCGCTACATATTTAACAGCCACCCTGATGATCCAGTTCAATACAGCGCATACAAGACATGGCGGACCAGCAGAGGAAAGATTACTTTCACCTGTTTCCAAAGACAAGGACGCCACCACGTGTCACCATTTTAATGCTTGAACTTCTTATAGCTGTCTGACTAGAGCAGGCGGTATTTTGTGCTTTTATGAATTCCTCAGTGAACGTGCATATGATGAAAAGTGGGCAGTGGTGGAACTTATAACCAGTAATTCACATTTAAGGATAAAGAAAAGCTCTTCCGCGACGGTCACATAACGAAACATTGCTGAACTCACTGCAGTGTAAGAAGGTTATTAGTTACACAGGGTTCAGGGTATCGGTGGGTCCTTAAATTATCAACCCCCCCAGATATATTATGGTCATGTTGTGCTATGGGGGAAATAGAAACCTTACCTATTGCACCTTTAACAATTCATTTCCTGTTGGATTGTACTTTTTTTACTGCCCATTTTCAGAACAGCCAGGAATAGGACTCTTTATTTCAGTTAAATCTTATCCCCGACAGGGTGAAAAAGCTCTTAAAAAGTTTTCGATTTAGCTTCCTGAAACTTGCAGATACCCCGTGTGTTGCTGAAAGTCAGAAGCGAGCGAACACTTTACTCTTTACACTTTACTTTATGAATTTCCGGCAGGCTGTTTATCTGCGGGGATCGTGGCCTCAGTGTAAGCAGGATAATGGTGAGGTGTGCGCTTATTGAACAGTGATGCAGTCTGCAGAGGAGACCCGCCCTCCGCCACATGTTGGCTGCGCCGGGCCCCGGCACTGTATTGTTATTTTTTGACAACCACACGCCCCCTCATGTTTTATCCCTTATTATACTACACCAACTGTTGACTGTTGCCCTCGGTTACTGTTGCTAGGTTACTGTACGGGACAACCAGGGGACACAAGGACATGGTTCACCGTGAACAGGAGGATTACAACAGACAAGGTGAGAGTCCACGCACGTGCACGCGCACATGCGCGCGCACACACACACACACACACACACACACACTGGGCATTGTCACTTCTGTTTGCTTCTTATTCACTCTCCTCTCCTCTCCTCTCCCTTCCTCTCCTCACCTCATCTCCTTCCCTCCTCCTGTCTCGTCTCGTCTCCTCTCCGGTATAATTTATAGATGGTTAGCTTTTTTTGTTTACCACCACCCACCCACCCACCCCCACCACCACACATACACACAAAGTCACTGTTTACATTTTCTTAGAGGTGGTCACACACACAGACACACTCATATAGCGTTTATTGCTTCTTGGTGGTTACACACTCACACACACATCCCCTCCCCCCCCACACACACGCAGTGTTTACACACTTGAGAAGTGGCTAGTGCAGATGTTGACTTTAGATAAAGAGTAAGTGGTGCAACCAAGAGCTTCAAAGGCAGACAAATCAGATCCCAACCCTCATCTCAACCAGAGTCACTATGTCTGGCCTCCTGAACAAGCCACGCCTCCAGTCTTGAGCTTCCTGGAACCACGCTGCATTGCTAAGCAGCATTAGCCAAGACACAGTGAAGTCACATCTGAAATGATAACCCTAATAATGTGAGCACCATTATTAATCCTAATGGTTAATCTATAGTACTTGGTTGTTTAGCCGTGACATTGATAAGATGGTGGCTAAGCCTTGGCTTGACTTGTAGTGGAAACCAGTCAACAAACATGGTAGACTGGTGGTCAAACATGGATCAGCTTTGAAATATGACACACACACAACTACACATATTGGATTTTATAAACACACAAATGCACACGCACGCACACACACACACACACACACACTAACACTAGGTTTCTTGATGGCTTGCATCATCTTTGTTTTGCAGCTTCTATGTTTTTTCTTTCCATTTTTCAAAGCAGTTTTCATTAATTGTAAAGCAAATTCCATTAAGGAAAGGAATCATTTTACCACACTTAAATGGTAAATTAGTATACAGTGGGTTTTGGACGCTTCTGAAATTACAATGGCCAAAAAAAAATTATTGGAAATGTTATTCAGGCTAATGATAATAATGGTATGTTGGCATAAAATTATACACATATAGTTGTAATCAATAAAGAACTGTACAATTATTTGCCTTTCATTACGGAGCTCAAAGCAGCTCTAAAATGAAACATTTGTCTTTGTGTTGATCCCGGTTTCATCTCCAGTCCCACTGCTAAAACTCTCACGTTTTACACTGAAAACAATAAATCCAAACATTAGGGTAATATTTCTGTTTCTTTTGTTGCCAAGATCTAACAGTTTTGAGAATAATTCCATTTTTAATTTGTACTTCTTTTCTTTCGTGGCCTACCGCTGAAATTCTTTGATATAGGATATTCACCTGTTAAGGTAAAAGAAGGGACGACGCGTGGGTGGATGAAAATAAAGATTGATAGATTAATGCTCAGTGATGGATAGATGGAAGGAGGCATTGAGAGTGACGCATCCTTTTAAATCCAAAGTTGGATGGATGGGTGGCTGGCCAAGTGAAAAGACAGACTGATCGATAAATGTTTGATGATGGGCTAGACAGAAGGAGCCGTTGAAAGTGACATATCCTAATGAATCTTATGAAAAAATGAAGAGAAGCAGGTGGAACTAAAACAATAGAGGAAG
This sequence comes from Hoplostethus mediterraneus, assembly GCA_034670385.1. NCBI lineage: Eukaryota > Metazoa > Chordata > Actinopteri > Trachichthyiformes > Trachichthyidae > Hoplostethus > Hoplostethus mediterraneus. Next base: position 1,355,008 of record JAXDDW010000089.1, read on the forward strand.
TCTGCTTAATTACAGAAAGCATTCATTCAGCTCCAATTAACACAGCGTCAATATTTGAGAGAGGAAAAAATCATAATTACTCAATTATCTTATCGCCTTCGTTTTCACTGCTGGCCTAATTGGAGCTCATTTAAAATTAATATAATTTTTAATTGAACGGCAGCACTCGTTATCTCTTGTTGTGCCGTTAATTAAGAAAAGCTTTTATAATTTCTCCCTTTCATTTGCTGATGAATGATGGAGGCAGAGGCGCACACTGAGATTTTGGAGACAATTTGTTTGTCTTCTTTTCATTTATATTTCAAAAGGTTTTCAGACTTGTGTTATTTTAACCTGATTTCAGTCATTTTTCCAGTGGATGCAATCTTGGTGAATAATTTGACTTATTAAATTTAATGGGGGGAAAAAAAATCTTTCCCCAGTTTTAAATGTTCATATACGCAGGAGGCAACTTTTGAAAAAGGGGGCATGACACCAATTATTAAATGTCTTTCTTTTGGATGTCAGTGGAAGGTCTTACTAAAATATGATGGAAAAACAATGTGAAGCTGAAGCCCTGTGTCCACGCGCACTTCTTTCTAAGCTATCTGCACTAAACCGAAGCTCTGGTTGTGGGTCCTGCTGTTTTCAAACCCAATTCAACCCTCCTAGTATTTTTGAATATTATGGATATTATGGATTATGGATTTTATATCCTGGCATCTAGCCTTTGGAATTCTCTAACTGAGGAGCATAAATTGACAACATTTCTGTCATCTTAAAAGAGCTCCAAAAACAAATTTTTACAGGTATATTGTTATTTAATATATGTCTGCCAGTTGTATTCTCTGTTGCCTGTTGTGTTCTTCTGTGGCCGTTTTTAATTCATGTCTGGCATTTTTTATCATTTACCTTATTGTTTTTTTTACACAGTTTTTTTTTTTTTAAAGTTGCATTTTTTTTAAATTATTATTATTATTATTATTATTATTATTATTATTGTTATTATTGTCATTATTGTTATTATTGTTATTATTAGTGGTTTCTGACAGTCATGCTTCCTATCATGAATTTGGATTCAAGCAATTCACAAATTATTATTATTTGTTAAAGGTACAACGTAGCAAAAAATACTATTCTGTGGAATTTTTATGTAAGGTTGACGATTGTATTACCACTACACCCCCGAACTATGCCCTACTACAATATTATGGATCATATTGCCAAGGCTTGAAATGTAAGGTAGACTAAATAAAATGCTGTCGTGGTAGATCAGTAGTCTAAAAATACATGATATTTATAAACACATTTAAGAGACCTTATCACTGGAGAGGTGAGTTGCGTTCCATTATGCTAACTGCGAAATTGTTAAAATGACAAATTGCACATTTCCTTGTCTGCGAAAGTGTTAGTAAGTGACTCCCGGGAGAATTAAACTCTGGTTTAACATTTTGCAAAGTAGCATATGCGCTGTGTGATACCTGCCACAGACTGACCCCCTCCCAAACAACCCCCCCTCACCCCCCACCACCACACGATACAAGAGGCCCTATTCACCGCTGTGTTACCATGCAACACTGAGCTGCTACTGGGAATGCTTTGGTGATGTTATGGCTGGTGGATCAGCATCACTTCGCATTAGAGTGTGACACCTTCCTCCTGAATCACTCGTCTCAGCTGGGCTTCCTCAACCCAGAACACAGTTTGAGACTATGGGATGATAATAATAATAAAAATAAAAAAAACAACTGAAGAAATACCTGAAGCAAGACAAATAATTCATCCAGCCTTCAACTCGTTCTTAAGCGAGCTTGAAAGTAATCAACAAACATGGGAAAAATAAGCCTGACAGCACAGGGAGGGAGAAAGAAAGAACTCGCCGTGTCTCGCTTAGCAATAAATATTCCAATAATATAATTATAAATATTTGATGAAATCACACTTTGAGCTTTTTTTCTGTACCATAAAATTGTGTGTAGTAGTGGTTTAAAAAAAGGGTATTTTGATGGCGTCTCGCTTCTGTAATTCAACATATTTCTGGTTACAACAGGGAGTCGGGGTGGGACCTAACGCGGTGAGGGAGGGTTCAAAAGTGAAGGGGTTGGACCAGAGCGAACCTGAAAAGGGACAGGCAATGAAGCCCGTTGCATTCTGGGTGTAGTCGGTGAAGCAATCCACTGTGAAATACTTGGCTTATAAAGCGGTCACAGACTCTGGATTCTTCAAAATAAATTAATTTCAGGCAGCTCAGTGCCGTATATCATGTAACCGCGACGTCCTGGGTTCGAATCCGGCGTGGGACCTTTGTCACGTCTCACCCTTAGTCTCTCCCGATCTCTTTCTCTCTCTACCTGTCCAATAAAAGCAAAGGGGCCCAAAAAATAATGAACAAAAAAAAAACAGTTTTCCCCTAACCTGTAGATACGCTGACATAATGTGAAAAAAACTTCTTGTCTGAGGGTCCAGCCACATTTAATGACCTCATTATAGTCACGTGGTGGTTTTGTTACATGTGTGTTTGTGTTTGTGTCTGTGCGTGTTTGGGTGATCGATGTTTTTTTACTGTTTTTTTTAGATTGAAATTCCCCCACAAGAATAGCAAACCTGGTAAAGTGGTCACTCATGAGCACTGTTTTCCAGACCTCATTGGGAAAAGGATTGCTTTTCGCGTGTGTACTTTTTGAAGTGCAGTATTTGTGGTTTGGAAGCCATGAGTTATTTATGATTTCACTCACCAGATTAAGAAGTTTGGGCTTAACTATCAGTCACACTGCCAATAACCACACACACACACACACACACACACACACACACACACCACCACCACCCACACACACTCATCCCATTTTGGAGGGTTTGGTTACCCATCTGTGTTGCATTACCCTCCTCGTTGAAAACACGCAGAGAGACAGAAAGACGGACAGAGCTTGCCTTCTCGCTTTCTTCTCTTGACATGTCAAATCACACAGTCATAATTCCAGAAAAATCTATTTTTCTGCGTCTGCCTGTCACTCTTTCAATTCCACTGTCAAATTGATTCATACACTATGTGACAGCTACGCGGGTATTCCGAGGCTGCGCTAGGTAAGGTTTGACCGATACAGGGTTTCTGAAGGCCGATAATAGTTTAGAGCTTTTCTGACAGCATTTTCTCTAAAACATAGTTAAGAAAACATAGTTACTTTTATTATTATTGCTCATTTTAGATTCTGTTTTTGTGCTTCTATTCTATTTTTTCCGATTTTCTTGCATCACATCCTATCTTGTTACTTTTTCTGCTGCACCCTTAATCAATTAAATTGCGTCATATCCATCCATTTCAGAGTTGGACTGGATTACATATGATGTTTTAATAAAATCACAATATCAGCAAACACGTCTAGTCTGACTCCAAGGTTTGTTTTCCCCTCATAAACAACAAACCCAAGCAACAGCACCGCCCTGGTTTCTGAATCCAGCGGCTATCAGTGTGCAATTGGATACATTTTCAAAATGCCTCCTTATTTCTCAAGGTCGGTGTTGAGATTCAGGCACATTTTTTTTTTCTTTGTTGGTCCTCAAGCAGCAGATGCCCTTTTCCGAGGCTGAGGTTAGACAGACAGAGATTGATTGAAAAAGTGAGTCAGCTTAGGACAGTCATATACTGTCAGTTGGATAAAATCGGATCGGAAACAAACGGTGTAAGAGCTTTGTTTTAATTTGTACACCCTACATTTTGAGGTGCACCACCTTCACAGTTAATTGTCTCAAGGTTTCAAACTTTATTCTGCCTCCTGCCCTTCATCTTAACTCATGACAAAAGTGTAATTAATCCTCCAAGTCTGGTTCAGGTGCTGTCAGTATTTCCTCCACTCAGTATTGTGTCATGTAATGAAACACTTACTACACTTTTTTTTAACACTGTTTTGTTTAAATACTGTGTGTAAATGTCTAGTGCGAAAGCTTTTCTTTTCGGAGAGAAAGCGAGAGCGATTCCTCTGCACGAGCTGGCCTCGTATCCACCTGTCAATACACACACACACACACACACACACACACACACACACACACACACACAGATACAGTCAGGCTCTATATACAGGGTAGCTGCCAGTGTGTTTCCCTATTCTCACTGAGATCTCTCTCTCCCACTTAGCCAGCTAACAAAGCTTAGTTAGACAGTCACACACTCAAAAGCACAAGGCATGCAGTGGTGCTTGTTATCTGCTGGGTCAGACAGATACACGGGACTGGTCTACTTGTTTTCCACCCCTGATATCAAATTTATGTTGAGCGCCATTATTGATGGAAACTGTAACAGGCAGTTAAAAAATACCCAGGTTCCTTTTAAAGGGATGATTTTTATTTCAGTAAGTTATTGCATTATTCATCAAAAGATTGGAGCTCACTTAATAATGTAATAACCGTCAAAATGTAATAACTTGTTATATTATTATCGTCTGTGTTCAGTCTTTACTGCATTATGGGATCTTTATTACATTGTATGATGTAATAAAATAAATGTAAAATAAAGTACAGAGTTATTTTATTATGCACAAATTGGATGTAATGTTGGAAATCATCATCACTATCAACCATTCAATAATTATTAACTATTAAATAATGAATAATTCACCATTTGTTTGTGATCGCCAGTGTTACTTAATTGCAACACAGTGTTACTTAATTGCAACACAGTGTTACTTAATTGCGAAAACCGAGTGCGTGTGTGAGGTGCATTCACTAAAACATCTCCGTATCTCCCCCCTCTCTCTCTCTCTCTCTCTCTCTCTCTCTCTCGCTCTCTCCGTTTCCAGGTCAGCATTTCAGTCTCCGTCAGCTGGGGATCTGCGAGCCGGCGTCCCGCCGCGGCCTGGCCTTCTGCTCCGAGATGGGCCTCCCCCACCGCGGCTACTCGGTGGGCACGGCTCACCACGACCTGGACGGCGACAGCCAGGCCGTGATGTCGCCGGAGCGCGCCATGCGGCTGTGGGGCCGGGGCGGCCTGGGCAAGTCGTCAGGGAGGAGTTCCTGTCTGTCCAGCCGCTCCAACTCAGCGCTGACTCTGACCGACACCGAGCACGAGAACAAGTCAGACAGCGACAACGGTAGGATGCCGTGATTGGCCGTCAGATTCTTTCGCTTTCTTCTGTGTTCTTGTTCTTTCCTTCACTTCTAGTCCTCCCGCTCTTGCGTCTTGGTTTAACGTTTAATACTAATTTTAAAATGTTAGAGGACTGGTTGCATTGTCCCATGTGGACCTCTATAACACACACACACACACAGAGAAAGAGGGCCATACACAAAAGAATGTCCCGCTAATGAATATAATTAATGATCACAATTTAGCTGAGCAGTCATTAGTTTGTGTGTGTGTGCGTGTGTGTGTGTGTGTGTGTGTGTGTGTGGGTCAGTGTCTGTGGTACGCATATAAAGAAATGTCTGTAAGGGGGTTGTGTGTGTGTGTGTGTGTGTGTGTGTGTGTGTGTGTGTGTGTGTGTGTGTGTGTGTGTGTGTGTGTGTGTGTGTGTGTGTGTGTGTGTGTGTGTGACGTCTATTCATTACCCTCAAGGTAGTTTTCCCTAACAGGTGCGAATTTCATACTTAATAAAGGACTAGTATTTGATTTCACACACTCACACACACGGAAACACACAATATTTTCATTAAGGCACACACACACACACACGCACACACACACTGGGTTTTCATTAAGAGATGCTGCACAGTAATTAACAGTGCGATAAAGTGCTGAGTAGTGGTGTTTCCTATATTAAGTTTGATAATGTTTTTATTAAATGGCATTATGCTGTGGATGCCGGAGCTCTGGAGGATACACCTCCCATCTCTAAAAGTGAGTCGTCGTCACTTTTTCAAAGGCTAATTTACTCTTTAAAACACAGCTGTGTGTGTGTGTGTGTGTGTGTGTGTGTGTGTGTGTGTGTGTGTGTGCGCAGCTCATCTGGAAGAGACTTAAAAGAACACATAAGCCTGCCTGCATTTGTGTCTGTGAGGTGAAATGACTTCAAGCAGGTCCTCACTATAAAGTATCAGATCTTGTCCACCTCTTATATGATGGATATGATGCTGTTTGATTGATTACATATTATTGTAGAATTGAGACGTAGGGATCAGATTCCACAGAATATGAATGAATCTGTTTTTTTATCAGTAGCAGTACTAATAGTAGTATTATTACCCTGGGTTTCAGAGTTTTAGTGTCCCATGATGGTGATCAGATTTTAAGATATTGAATTGCACTGGCAGCTTGAGTCCAGAAAACGTTGGTATTGGCCTTCAAAGCCATTTAACCCATACTGGTTAAACCCTACTTTTAACCCTCACTGTGAAACAAAGCCCTACCGCGCGTTCACACTGTGGGCAAAACAATCAACAAGTCACCAGACGGCCATTCATTTCCCATCAAGCAGCGCAACCGGGGAAACTGCGACGGTGTGCGGACATGTCAACAAGCCTGCCGGCCAAGAAAACGCCTGCTCACGACTGAAGTTTTCAGTGTCATCAGCCAGACATCTGCGCTTCCCTACCGATCCGATTCAGTTTCGCGAACAATAGTTCTGCCTGGCGAGATGGATGTGAAGTCGATCAGCAGCCGTTCAAAGCTTTCCGGCGCTCCGCAACTTTTATCTGAGACACACAGCAGGAATAAACATCTTCCAAAACCATGCTTGGATAACGGTAAACTCTGAAGTAATTTGTATTAAAAAAAATAAATTGGACTGACCGCTACACAAACCACCCAATTTGCACCTTATCCTGTCCAAGTTTGAGTGCTGGAGAGTGGAGTATCGGCCCTCAGAAACCCATATCGGTCGAGCCCTACATTGACAACCACCGCCGACACAAACCCAACCTCACAGGCTCGTTGAATTGGCCTTTATCCTCCCTCTCTATGATGCATGTGGTATTGAGCACCGTTGAGAGGCTTCTTTGACAGTTAGACGAGGTGGGTAAGACAGGTAGCCCTCCACAGCAGCTGCCTCACCTATTATTCTGCTCTTACTTTCTCTTCTTCACCTCTTGTCTTGTGTTGCGCGTCTGCCTGAATGGAGCTGATAAGTCTAGCTGCTGTGCTTTAAGCAGCAGACGATACGTCGCCTCCGCCGAGACTCCAATTGTCACTCAGTCCCTTGATACTGACCCCCGGTTCACTGTTTGTGTGTTTTCTGTGGTCTCGAGTTTGTGTGTGTGTACAGTAACGTAAGCCAAATTCTGTGATTCTATCGGGCCCCCGCTTTTGTTTCAGGAGGAAGAAAGGGAAACAATAGATAACAGAGGAGAAGAAGAGAAGGGGAGAAGAGAGGGGGGAAAGATCAGAGGAGAGAAAAGGAAAAAAGGAGGAGATAAAGCAACGTAATTCAAAGAAGATGAATGGAGAAGCCAGGAGAGCAGAGAATAAAAGAGGAAGACTGAGAGCGAGAAGCCTCTCGGCGTTATTTGTTCTCCTGAGAGGAAATATTAGACTTGAGACGTCTGGCTGGCTCCCCGGTGTACACACACACACACACACACACACACACACACACACACACACATAAACACACACACACTTGTGGTGTCTGGACCCAAGAGTGCCCAGCTGTCGCTCGCCTGGTCACTTGATATCGGTGACCTCAACTAGAGAGGAGAGGACTGAGAAAGAAAGACTCAGTGATAGATAGATCAATGAAATAATAATTAAAACGCTAGCAGAGGCCACGAAGCCGACCTGCATGACCTCAGCCATCTACTAGAACGACAGACGGAGAAAAACAGACAGGGATTCAGGTAGAACAAGAACGACAAAGCGATAAAATGCTACATATAGGATTTGAAGTAATAATAATATTAATAAGTTTTCATATAAATAAATGTATTTTGCTGTTGCCAGGTAGGTCCTTTCCTGGGAACAAAGATCACAGGATGCACAGGAAGTGATACGTTTTCCAGAAGAAGAACTGGGTAGTACAGAAACTCCCATCAGCAGAAAATCCAGGGACAAGTCATCGGGGCTACTGGAAGACCCTGTACTTGTAACATTTAAATGATAAAATGATGAAAGATGAGGATATACCAGATGAACGCGTGGATAGAAACACAGACGTCTTGTTTTTGTGCCACAGTAATGAGCTTAAGACATATTAGCTGACCTCCTCTCCTCTCTTAATGCTCGAAAAGTCTCAGTGTGTGTGTTGGAGCATTTTATTAGGGTGTTTGTCTGGCCCGTCCTTAACAAGATTAATAGAGAGAGAGACAGGTAGACTTAGATGGAGAGAGAGAGAGAGAGGGAGAGTGAGACAGGCAGAATGTGATGGAGCGAGAGAAGAAAGAAAGCAAATGAAAACAGACAGAGAGAAAGAGAGGTGTACCCCATCTTTGCTAACCAGATTACTTTACTATGTGTCAACAAAACACTTAATCCATTTGGCATCTCTAAGCCGCTTAATACTATAACCTTAGCCAGTGTTATATACACACACACACATAGAGTAGACACACACACAGATGCATCTACACACTTGCATGCCAGGCACCAGAGAAACACACACACACACACACACACACACACACACACACACGTTGGCATCGTTACTCACAAAAGTACTTCATCGCTCATTACTCCATGTCACTGCTTTACTTATTTTCTTTACAAAAATGGAAGAACAAAAAGACAGTAAGACTGAGAGAACCAGAATCAATGTGAATCATACATATAATAAGAGAGAAACCGTAAGACAGACATATTTGATTCATTTCATTTTCTTCGTCATCCCTGAACTATAGAACACTGTCATCTTCATAATACCACATGCACACAAATCAAACTTTCCAATTTATACGCTGAGCTAAGATATCAACTTATGCTCAAAAAAGCAATGGAGTCTAAGAACACAGAAAGACAGTGAGTGAAGGACAGGAGAAGAAGCATATATAGAACCATAGAAGGATAAAAAAAGTAGAGCAGGGACTGAGACAAAAATCGAAATGAGTGGTCGGTAGAGCAGAGGCTCTAGGAGTGATGTTTCCCAACCTCCCAAACAACACAGATAATTGTGTATTTGCAAGACGGACTGAGAAGACAGGTAGGACTGCTAGGAGAGACAGACCAGAAAATAGACAGGGAGACAAAATGCGATGTACCTTGCATTTCTGGATCCATAATGCTGTTCGGTGGTCTGTGTTTTCGCATTCCTGTGGATAACTGGCCAAGCGTAGATGATGTGACGTCACGTTGAGGTATTTCCAGTGCGGTGACAATGCTATTTGACAGTAGAACATTTTTCTAGCTAGCTAAAACATCCCCGGACAACGTCAGGTTCTAGTGTCAGACCCCAAAAACTTCTTTCAAGACCGACATTCAACAATCACACTGGGACAAATTCATCATGGGCAGAGATACCAATTTCTCCACCGACAGTAGCCAAGATAGACCAGAATGCAATGCAGCCACAGCTTGCATCTTTGGAGCTCTGTCATCTGTGAAATGCCCCCTTCCCAGGTTTTATTGTAATTTGAACAACCAGACATGGCACACCACAGCATTGTCCTATCACTTTTTCTCCAACGGACAAATTAGCGCTATCAGTATTGTTCTCTCCACCTGCATGTATACAGCATAGAGAACCCCTGTTCTGTGGGGGCAGTCGAAAGGCATTCTGGGATTATGTTCGGAGCCAACCCTGACTCTCCAACTTGTTGGACAATATGTAAGAACCAGCTCCAGATTGACCATCCACCACTGTCAGCTGTCAATGTCTGGCACCAACATGGTGGTCCATTGGAGAATTGGCTGTTATGAAACGACGAGGCTAGAGAAAGACAGATACCTGAATAAGGTGCTGGGGTGGAGAGCTATGATATTGTAGCTAAAATTGAATGGTAACAGTAAACTGTCTTTATTTGTAGTCTCTCGTCCCAAGCACTCTTGATAAGAGTCAATAAGACAGTGATGGTTAGCTGACCAGATACTATGGTTAGCTAGCTATCACAAACACAGACACATTAGTGATGAAGTGAAGTCATTTCCAAGTCAAAAACAGCACACAAATTAACCATGTCACTTCTGTTGACTGCTAGGTTGTATGTTTAGAAAGACTTGTTACCTGTATGTTACCTGAAAGCCCTCAACCACAATGTGCAGACGTGCATACAAGAAGGTAAATACGAACAGACGGGGACATAAAATAGACAAAGATGGATGAATGTTCTTTTCATGCCCTGATCACTCTCTGTCCATCAGTTCAGTTCAGTTCAGTTCAGTTCAGTGGCTGCTTTATTGACAAGGCTCTTATTCTGTTTCATTTCCTAGCACTTTGCCTTACGTGATCCTTTTATGGTTACAATATTGTAAGGGCACTAAGGCTCTGGCATTTGCACTCCTTTAGCTCAGTTGCTTGTCACCGTCAGTGATGTAGGAATTTAAGTTTGTTCTAGCCTAAAATGTGCCATAAATATGGATTTATAAAGAGAAGATTGTACCGCTATTGCAACTATTTTGGTCATTTTCATATTTTAACTTCAATTCAAGGACTACATGGTTCCTCTATTTGGACACAAGTTCAAACTAGGTTCCACGTTTTAACAAAACCCCCGCAAATGATATGATAATAGTATAACTCAGCCGCCTGTGGTGTGTGAATTCACCACCAACGCTCTGTGGTCTTTTTTTTCCCCAACAGGTAAAATTATGATTAGACGAATATTATTGTCCTTTTATGAAAAATTAGATCTGGTCCAGTCAGTGTGGTCCACCTCTGATATGATGGCTATGATGCAGTTTAATTTATCATATATTTGATATATTTATCATATATTTATATATCAATTGGCATCAAATGTAAATCTTTTTACTATTGGCACAAAATGAGAAAATCTGAATCACAACAAAGACACAAAACTAAACCCCACCTTGTTTACCGTGCGTCTGAAGTATGATTCTTTGAGACTGCAAAGTGAAATCATCACTACTGGTACTGCAGCAGGCAGCCAGTACTGCTGGTAGGTATGTGTGTGTCTACATTCTTTTGTTTAGAATGTGTATTGATTCAAATATTTATATGGGTGGATTATTAAACTGTACATCAGGTAGCGCTTGCAGTGTTCCTATGCTCATGACATATTTATTAATACTGTTACCGAACTGCATTGCGGCGTCGCAATATTAAAGGCGCATTTTGTAAGAGATTATACATATGTTTTCACAAGGATGCGTTTTAAGACATTTTAATCGCGCCCCAGTATAGATGGATGTTACTGTAAGTTATGTTCTCATTCAGCTGGTACTGTATTTTCAAGACAAAAAAACTCCAACAACTTCAGGAATAAATAATTGAATGTATTTCGCACACCGAGAGGGCGTAGAGAGAACGCAGTTACTGACTACATATATATTTCATTTTTCACACACTTCCAAGAACTAGTTGGTGATGTGTGTGTGTGTGTGTGTGTCTTGTGCCAATGGAGAGGCCACGGGTACTTGAGTTCACAGGATGAACACACACACACAAACACACACACACACACACCCACAGAGCCTTGGTGCCAGTCATATTCAATAGCAATCTAGTGCTGACCAGAGAAATCAATGAATAACAGACTAACGGACTAGAGGGTTTAACTTTGGCGCCGCTAACATGGAGAAGACACTTCATTCCTCAAGTGGCTAACATATCAGTCTCCATGCAGCGTCTCTTCTCCTCTCTATACTCCTGGTCTTCCTCCCCTTTTCTTCCCCTCCTCTTTACTCCTCTCTGCTCCCTTCGAGTGCAGTTGATTTTTTTGTCTGCTCTCGGGATATAGTATCGAGAGAGAGAGTGTAATAGGGGTCTAGCGCCTCGTAATGTAATAACTTGTCTAAATGCAATAAAATGTGGAGCGTGTAATTAAACCTGCTATTGTATTACATTGACAGATAATATAAAAACATCTCCAGACTGATATTGTAAGAATTAAAACAAGTTACACCCCTGATTATGGAATAATCACCAGTATAATAACGTACAAAACTATCAGGAAAAAATATATATTTCAGTGTCAAGTGCTATTACAATTTTTTAATCATTTAGAAGGATGATTTATTTGATTACGACAAGTTATTACATTTCCCAACAGATGCTGCAAGGACGCAAGCAACAAGTCCCCCCGCTTGCCTCTCCTTCCCTTGATTCCTCTCCTCATCCTCTTTCTCACCCTCTTCCTCTCCTCACTTGTGTTTCTCAGAACCCATTTAGCCAGAATCCATTACCAGAAGTGCAGAGTGAGAAAGACAGAGCGAGGTAGAGAGAGATAGAGAGAGAGAGAGAGAGAGCGGGATGGGGAGAAGGGAGATGGAGCTAGAGTGTTCAGCCTAATAAATTCTACAGCAGCGTTTCTCGGTCTCATTGAGTCTTGGGACCTGACAGATGATGGTCTTTTTACTTGTGGTGACAGGCGAAAGGCTTTCACTGCACTTGTGCGGAAACCTCGTAACTCGACGTAGGTGCTTTTCCTCTGCGTTGCCTGAACTGACAGTTGACGCGGTGCTTCATGTGCAGACGTAAAGGACCCAAGGGACCCTTGCCCCGGTGCGTTACGTTCTCTCTAGTTTGGAAAAAATGTCACACCAAACTCAACACTCTGGCAATTGAATGCATCCTTGCCTTGCACCAAACATAGAACATGGTTTAAAGTTGCTCTAGGCAAAAACACTGTTAATGTAAAAAATCCAGTCACAAAGTGGGGCTGCAACAGAGAAGAACATCCCATTGAGACCCTTTAAGTTTGCCCCGATGAAGTTCTGGCAACGGTATGGTTACTGGTCGGACATCTTCTCCACACAGGAAGTCGAAACATGTCTTCTAAACAACACTGAGCGAGGCCTCCATTCAGCTGGTCTCTTTCTCCACCCCCACCACACACTGAGAAGAAGTTTGATTTACTGACGCCCCCTTACAAGATTTCTGGGTAGCGAAGTCCTCAACTCAAACAGTTACCTCTCACTGCCACTTGGGGCCACCAACACCTGCAAAGCATCTTTTTGAATGGAGTGTAGCGTGACATTCTCTCCAATACAGAAACATAACATATGGGAGCTAAAGAAAAAAAAAAAAAAGACAAAAGATTTTTCTCCAACAGCTTTGCTTTGTCCAGCGTTGGTTAGTAATACTGATCGTTCCATCCCTAGATACTTTATTTAACCTAAATTCAAAATGAAAAGGTGTTCCCTTAAATGCTTTGTATCTACTTTAACACACACACAAACATCCTTAGTGGTTATTTCATTGTCCTTACATATCTTACTGGCTTTTCAATGATTTTATAACTACATGTTCTCCATTGTTGAACTGTTTTACATTATTATAGATATTGGCGATTATGTACTATTGGATAGTTTTCACACCAAATCATTACTTAGTTTTGGAAACCACTGGAAGTCATTGAGGTGAGAGGAAAAGGACTGATGTATTTGCTCCTAGAATACACAATAATACACATTACAGTTTTGGAGATTTCTAACAGATTTGACTTTGGGTAACAAGATAATATTTGTGTGTGTGTGTGTGTGTGAGAGAGAGAGAGAGAGAGAGCCAGGATGTATTGAAAGTATTCAAGGTGAGAACCAAGATCGGATATCAAGCAGATCAGGTTCAGATTGGGTTTCATATCTGTCATAGCGTAATGGCAGTATTGACTAACTGTCATGTCAAAGAATTACATACACACACACACACACCCATAAGTATACATACTTAGACACACACACACACACACACACACACGTACTCTACCTCTTTTAACCTCCTCCCCACTCCCTTTTTTTCCCATAAACAGAACAATATCTATCTGTCTTTCATTTTATCATTTCGCTGCTCCATCTGTCTCGCTCGTTCTCTTTCCCACACACACACACACACACACACACACACACACACACACACACACACACAAAGTCATTAGTATGTGGTGCTGTGTAATAGCTGGATCGATAGCTCTGCTGTTCTTACAGGATCATTTGGCCTCTGAAGCAAATGCTCTGACAGCCACTACATCATTAGGACATTACCACTCTCTCTCTCTCTCTCTCTCTCTCTCTCTCTCTCTCTCTCTCTCTCTCTCTCTCTCTCTCTCTCTCCCTCTCCCTCTTTTTCTCTCTCTCCATCTACCCTTCTCTTTTGATCCCTCATTCACTCATTCATTCTCTCTCTCTCTCCTTTATACTCCTTTACATCTTTAGGACATTGCCACCATGCCCCCGCTCTCCTCCTTCACTACTTCCCTCTTACTCATAGTGCTTTCACATCGAGTTGGATAAGGTCCCTTAGTGTCTTATTTTTGTCTTATTTTAACCTGTTTTTAATGTTTTTAATGTTGTATTCTTGTAATTTGTAATATGGTACACCTTTTATGGTTCTTTTTATTATCTATTTATTGTCTAAATTTGCTCTCATTGTAAGGTGTCCTTGAGTGACAGAAAGGCGCCTATGAAATAAAATGTATTATTATTATTATCGCTCGCTCTATTTTCCTATCTGCTTGCGCTTATTTTTAGTTTTTCTTCTATGTCCTTTCCTTTCCAAAATAAAACAGACCTGAGAGAAATAAACCTCAGTTAGTATTTTGATGTGTAGAACATCAGAGAAACCAGGATTAAAATGTTTTTTATACTGATGTGGCCTGGGCGTGTCTCCCAGTGACCAATGAGGCTCCGTCCAGGATGGAATCCTGCTGTTTGGAGCGACATGATTCGTCAGCAATTGCAGCCAGTTCATGGTGGTAATTAAATTGCCTCAGTGCTAACGGAGATAATGAAATAAACTGCAGTGGGTATTGGACAGTACAGTGTGTGTGTGTGCATTTGGCAATGACCGTTTGATGAGGCCTTTCTGTTCCCATTTGATGAAACCTGTATTAACACCAAACTAAGATTAGACCGATGAAGGCTGTGAAGGCTGATGCCGATTATGATGTCTTTTGGATGAACCTGCTAATAGCTGATATTGTGTATGTTAGAATTTGACCATTTTCATGCCCAAAAAAACAAAAATACAAGGGCTCCGTGTTTCCCCGAGAACTATTTCTCGAAAAAGCCTCTGAAACTAAACCCAGGATAATAATAATAACTATGACAGTAAAAACTGTCTTAGGTGGCTGTTAAAAATGAAAATGAATATCGGCCGACATTGACCCAATACATCAATCCAACTCTAGCGCAGTTAACACTGCTGTCCAGAAAATTTGCCAAAAAGAGTAAAGGCAGTGGAAAACGATATAGTCAATCAGAAGTCACCCAGTTACCCCACACAGTTACCCCCCTCCCCCAACCCCTCAACTCCCACCACACCTGTCTTCTTCACTGTCTCTGTCTGACTCTTGCTCTCTCTTTCTCTCTCTCTCTCTCTCTCTGTCTCTCTGTCTTTCTCTCTCACACACACACACACACACACACACACACGCACACATCAGATGCTGGCCTTCCCCAAAGTGTCTGGAAAGCAAGTGATAGCGCGGCTGACCTCAGCATATGGGTAATTTTACTGAGAAACTTCACACACACACGCACTGTCTCGCTTTCTCCCTATTTTTTCTTTCTCTCGCTCTCGAAACGCACATACAAACACACACTTCGCCACATTGCGCTTGCCTATCCTTGGCAGCTAATTGTAGTGTCATATGGCTTCTGGTGAATGTGCGATTAGCCGCCTGTGTGTGTGTGCGCGCGTGTGTTCGCAAGGCTGTTGAGTGGGTAGGCCAGTCTGTCCGTCTCTCATGCTGGCCAGCTAAAAAAACACAGTTAGCAGCATTGTTGTCTCTCGTTCCCTTATTTTCTCTTCTGTATTTCTTTCATACAATTTTGCTCCGGACAACAGCTCAACACCCAAAAAAACGTAAATTCAGACAAAAAGTAATTATAAAACAAATAAAATCTCCCCTCGAGATTGACAAGTGAAGCTGTTCTTCTATTCTTCATCGCAATAATGTCAGTAATAGCCTGTAGTAAAATGCTGTGACTCGGGGTTGGGAGATATGAAAACTCTGGTTCTGTCGGTGTGTCTCCGAGTCATGCTTAATCTGTCATATGCAATGTCATGTTTTAGTTTTAGTTTGTTTGTTTTGTCATTTTCTTTGGTTATTTTGGGTTTAATTCCCCCTTCCCTATGGCACTAACAATGCAGGGATCGGGGGGGGGGGGCGGGGGTTTGGTAGTCACAAGGGCTGGCCATACCAACTTACTTTTTCTGTCCACCACCACACAGCGTAGTATGAAAGGTCACGGATGGCCAAAGGAGGGAATTAAAAGTGTTTTGTTTACCTGTGTTGCTTCACGGGTCCTCAAAGACAACGTCTTGTTGTTTTGCTGGATTTGTTTTAGGGAAAAAGGCTTAACACTAGAAGTGCCATTGGGCATTAAGAAAACTAAACAAAAACTAACAACTAAACAAATTAAATTACTCCAAGCAACAGTGTTTTCTGAAATAGTAGAGCCACAAATGTCTAGGGTTTTGAGTTTCTGTAAAAAAAAAAACTGGAAATAGTTTTTTGCCTTCAAACACTCTCCCATGTGTGTTTCCATGCTTATCAGGCCAGCTAGGCCATTAGTAACCTGATGAGTTCCATTGCAGGATGACTTTGGCGTTAAATTGATGATGGCCCTTGCTTTGACCTCAGCGCTACCTTGCAGCAAAACACTGAAATGAGTATTTCACTTTTGTGAAGCTTAAAAAGCATGCATTCCCCCTGGTAAGTTCATGAACAATCAGATATCGACTTTGACTGCCCTGGGTTTCTGTCACATTTTTTTAAATTTGTTTAATCATATAATCTGATTGAGATGGAGATCGGAGAGGCCGAAAAGAAAAAACAAAATCATAGATGTAAGATATCCTTGGTTTAAAATCATTGAGGGGGCAAGACATTTTGATTTGAAAGGGCTTTGCAGTCTGTTTTATTTAGAAGGTTCATAGTAGCTAGAAACCATCTAAGTAATTAAACTAACCTGTCCTGTGATCTGGTACCATTATCTCTGGCTTCAAACGGCAGGATAGATGTGAGGTGCAGGGGAGAGGTAGAGGAGAAGAGAAGTATTTCCCTCATACTAACACATTCAGAACATATACAACTAGAGGATAAACACGGAACACCACAATGTGGGGATTTTAGGCTTTTTGTTGAGACAGAGTAGAGACCAGGGATCTTCTGGTCATGCTGGAGATCCCCCTATCTGCCATCCCAGGACCTACGCTACAGTAGTCCTGAACCGATAGCCTTCCGCCGGGTTTGACTTTCAACTCGCCCAGAGACTCGGTGACGTACCGGGTTGGCGGAGTTTACCCTCCTGGAGGCGAGCATCCCACTCCGAATCAGATCAACAACAAACAAAAAAACAGAAAGACACAATCGGACCAGGAAGCACATAGATGCATTAAAACATTAAATGTACATTTCCTGATCTCTTGAGTTACGTATGGTTGGAAGCCACATCGATACTCACTGCACAACATCATGAATTCTACACTACTGTAGAGTAACTCCGCTAGACCCACAGGGGGAGCCACTGAGCCCTGATGGACATGTGGTATGGCCGTAGATAACTGGTGTCTGGTGTTTTCTTGGCTTTGCTACAGGTTAATGGTAGAGGTTAATGGTCTGCTGAAGTGGATCAGGGGTTCTTGCGGTGTGTTGAAATGAAATCCTGTATTTAACAGGATTTGTCAGACCTGCTTGAGGGATGAGGTCACTGCTAACATTTGCTAACCTAGATTCAGCATATTGGAATAGATGAGTGTGTGTGTGTGTGTGTGTGTGTGTGTGTATGTGTGTGTGTGAGAGGACAGCAGTTTAGAAGTGGGAGGGGCAACAGAAGGTGAGGAGGTGTTTTTTGGTTTTTGAATGGTGTCTCACACACACACACACACACGCATGTTCATACGCACTCCTCTCTGCCTCCATCATCGTAATGAGTGGATGGAAGCTTTTAACTAATCACATCACTTAAAAGGACAGAACAGGAGAGAGACAGACAGATAGGGAGAAAGAGAGAGAGTGAGAGAGAGAGAGACAGAGAGGAAGGACAAGAAGAGAAAAAACTATAGCTAGTTTGAAGGTTTCTTTATGAATTACTCGTACACTTTCTGTCTTTCTCTATGCCTCTCTTTCTCTCTGTCTCCCTCTCTTGGCCTTTCCCTTCATTCCCCTCTCCACGGTTCTCTCTCTCTCTCTCTCTCTTTTGGGTCTTATCTCCTCCATATTGCACACTCAAGGCATTTGTAATCCGCTTATACTTGTTCAGCCTTCTCCTACAATGTAACTTAATATGGGCCGTGCCCGTGTGTGTGTGTGTGTGTGTGTGTGTGTGTGTAATAGATATATGGTAACAGTATTACTGTGTTCAGCAGCTGCCATTCTGTCTCTCTATCTCTCTCTTACACACACACACAGGTGAAAAGTTACAGGTGAAAAATTCAAAACTGTAACTGTTCTCATAAATGAGGATGGAGGGATGGAATGAGCAGAGAGAGAGAGAGAGAGTTGAAGAAGGGAAGGTAATTAAGAGAGAGAGAGAGATAATGCATGACAACAGGTGGAGTAAAGGAAGAAGGGCTGGGAATATATAGTCTGGCATAAAAGGGGAAAATGTAGAGAATACAGAGAGAAAAAGGCACAGAAAGTAAAACAATAGAGGAGAGAAAATGAAGTGTATACAGATAGAAAGGTGCTGAACACTCACTTTGACTTTCCTTCAGTTGTTCAGATCCCTCTCTGTCTTTCTGCAGGAAGTTTGAGTGCTTAAACATGACTCAGTACCACGTCCAAGTATTAAAGCTTGGGATCAGCCCAATATTATTAAAGGTGCTACGTGTATCATTCTAATATATATCAGTATTTCATTGTCAAGTTAATTGTTATACCTTGGTCTTGGTTTAATTACTGTAAACAAATGATATCATGGTGGAGATAATTGGAGCCTCTATCTCACACCAGTGGTATTGTTAGTGCTAGTGTTTCTCTAAATTAACACCACATTTCCCATAAACCCTGTTGCTTCCTGCCCCCCCAAAAAAATATCCAACACAAAAGCAAGAAAGAAAGAAAGGTAGAAAGAAATATTCTCATGACAGTGTCCCTGGTTTATTTGCTTGTCAGACAAACCATTGAGTTACACGCTTGTAAAACATAATGGCACCATGTGTGCATACATGTGTGTGTGTGTGTGTGTTGGTGAATCGGAGTGCGTACATGTGATGGCATATGTGTGCGTGATGGGGGAAACTCCCCGTGCAAAGAAAAGTCAAACCACCAAATATCATAACCAGCTGTTTCCCATCATTATAGCCATGCTCTCATATTCTAGTTATCACAAATACACACACACACCTACACACACACACACACACACACACACACACACACACATCTGGTTGTGTGATATAAGGTCTCTAATTGAAACCTTCTATGTGTTTATAACCCAATGCTCTCTCCCCACGCACAACATACACACACCCTCTACAGCTTCTGGTAATGGTTTTACAGGATGTGTGTGTGCGTGTGTGTGTGTGTGTGTGTGTGTGGATGCAAAGGATGAACATTACATGTTTTCATTCATGTGAAATGGTAATGCATTTTCAGTGCTTATTTGAAATAACCTGGAATAGTTTGTCTGTTCTTCTCGTAATGTGGTTACAGTATAAATCAGCTCTGATGAACTTGATCAGTTTAAGTGGTTTTGGGGTTGATATTGTCCTTTTATTACAAATCTGCCTCATATGGTGGATATGATGCTAGAATGATTGATTACATATTTATTGTGGAATTGATTAATACTACACTGGTTGTCTACAGGAAGCCAATAATACTACTTATTATTATCGTCATTTTCAATGATTTTTAGTGTCCCATGATGGTCCTAAATGCTGTTTCAGAGGTTTTTCCTCCATGATAAGAATGAAACATTGAACTTTTGTTTTGATGTGAACAAATTTAAAGATATTGAATATGAGCTATGGGCTAACGTCGGCTTCAGTCCATAAATATCAGTACTGGTATTGCCCAGGTTTTACTG
>JAXDDW010000090.1:0-42500 GCA_034670385.1 Hoplostethus mediterraneus
CAGGAGTGGACAAAAGAATGCAGAAAATACCGTAGTTGGTATTTTGGCTCTACAGATGAGCACCAGTCCAGGCTAAAAAAAAAAATATAAATACAGTCTAATCAAACTCTTGTTCTCCATTCCTGATGTACAAGGAGGGAAGTCAGCATCTGCTTTGCTCCTTCCACTGCAACCCCTCGGAGCTTAAAAAAAAAAAAAAAGGAGGAGAGAGGAAGGAAGAAATTGAGGAGAGAGGAGAAATACAGAGGAAAGGGAAAGGGATAGAAGACAGATGGAGACAGAGGGCAAAAAGAGAAGTGCGGAAAGACAGACGGGAAGAGAGGACTGAAAGGAGAAGGAGAGCAAGGAGATAGAGAGAGAGAGATTGAGAGAGGAGAAGGAGGCGTACTTTAGGAGATCCAGCTGACATTAGCGGGTGAGTTTATGAGATGTGATGATTAGCCAAATCCTGCTAATCAATGACACATTCACATGGGTTCCTGCTCTGTTGCTAACGCCCTGCTAAACACTAATTGGTCTATTCTGTGGCAAATAGGGAGATGCTGTCTCCCACTTCACTGTAAGCAATGCAAGCTGACATTGACGCACAAATGGGTGACACACACACACACACACACACACACACACACCATCCACGCTTGCATACACTTATACTGTACATCTGTAGTCCCAGAGTGAGTAGCATATATTGAGTACATAAAAGGTCAAATTGAGGCAAATTCAATTTGAAAGTGGATGAGAAGCAGAGGATCCTGCTCTTACCGCTCCAACAATAAGGGGAGAATGGGATCCTAGAGTGGGCCAATCGGACGACCAGGAGGGAAAGGGGGGAAAGAAGTCCTAAATTCAATTTCACTTTGTTGAGTGTTTAGATAATGTTTCCTGATGTAATGCCGGGCCGTGGGTGGATCCACAGCAGCTACTGCAGCGGGAAAACACAATGTAGCAGCAGCGCCACCAATGCCCCAGGCCAGACTCAGCCGCACGAGCCTGCAGCGTGGAACCACTACATCTAATTACCGGATCGATGCGTTAGACCTGCACCTGTATCGGACGGTAACGTCTGAATACGGTTCCCTTCACACTTCCCTCATCATACAGCCAATTTCTTCATCAGGCGTCGGGGAGCTTCAGAGATGATGTTGCTGTACCTTGTGGACTTAAACGTAGATAACGCAGTCTATATAATATATATATAAAATAATATCTATATAAACTGACACTACTAATATAAACCCTATTTTAGTCCACAAAAATGCATTACATATTACACATATGTACATATATTTCTTTAGTAATTATATATTATATTATCTCACATGACCCTTTACTTTGGAGCTTGGTATAGTCATAGTATTGTCACATACATGTGCATAAATAAAAAACTCTCTCTCTCTCTCTCTCTCTCTCATACACACACATTGCACGTACACACACACACACACACACACAAAGCTGAGTGGGGTCATTGTGGGGTGTATTCCTCTCTTGGTAAGTGCCGGTGGTGAACAGTGCTTTGCGTTGGAGAGGAGGACAAGAGGATGGTTCACTCAAATGTATGACTCCTACTACCTAAATATTAGTGCAGGGACTCTCTCTCTCTCTCTCTCTCTATCTCTCTCTCTCTCTCTCTCTCTCTCTCTCTCTCTGAATGTGTGTCAGTATGTGATAGTGTGTCTGTGTAAATGTGTGTAGATGTAATTATGTATGGAGGAGAGGCTGTTTGCGGTAAATAGAGTTGCAATTATTCTTTTAACCTGTTAGATTGTCTGTCCCACTGACACACAGCGTCAGAGTGAGGACGAGAAAGAGAGACAGGCAGGCAGGCAGGCAGGCAGGCAGACAGGCAGACAGACAGACAGACAGACAGACAGTTACCAAAAAACACATTAAACTTAATACTGCATGCATTAGGAGATATTGATGGATTAGCGTTGTTTTTTCAGACCAATAGAATGAGGTTTAATAAGCATGCATCTCTTGTCTGGAACAGAGACACTTGTTACTAAAATATGAATTTTCACATTTTGTTTAATGACATTTATGTAAATGTATATTTGGTTGATATGTTGTTGTTATTCTTTGCTTGTCCCACACTCAGACCCGTTAGATTGGCAGGGAGTGTTTACCTCCGAAGTGAATATTACTGTCAAGAGTGATTTGATTGCTACATGTCAAGATGTCATGTGAATGAATTGGTTTGATTTGCGACACACTTTTACTGTTGACAGTTGTTTGGCTGAATTCAACTGATGCTCCATCAGTGACAAAGGCAGAAACACATTCAACACTACCCGTGCCACATGAGAGGCAGAGAGTACACTTTATTTTCCCTCAGCGTTTCCTAACCGGCCTCATTGTGGAGCTTCAAACTCGGTGAGCGTCCGTCACAGCGAAAACTACCTTTTGAATAATCACATTTCCCTGCAGACCTGTTAGCAGTTTAAAGATCGGTGAGCGTCGAGTCGGTCGAGTCTTATTGTAAATATAGTATTATTTATGATGTGAGTATGACCTGTAAATATTTGCTAAATGAAACTGAATCTCATCTAATTATTGAGAGTGTTTCTAAATGTGCACATCATTAAATAAAGAAAAGCACAGAAATGTCCATGATCGACACTTCAGTTCTTCCAATTCTTGATGTCTCTTAATGATAAATGTGTTTTGGAGAAATATGATGCCACATTGTCTCTCTCTCTCTCTCTCTCTCTCTCTCTCTCTGAAACACACACACACACACACACACACACACACACACACACACACACACACGGGCTAATAATGTTATCGGCCCAGATCACTAACTCAGCAGATCTCACCCACATGTCACCTGCGATAACTCAACACGCACGCTCTCTCTCTCTTCTCACACACACACACACACACACACACACACACACACACACACACACACACACACACACACACACACACACACACACACACACACACACACACACACACACAGATGCAGAGTTCTGTGGCCCTTGTCAATAGGACGTAAAGGGTTTTGGCACTAATGACCAGTGTAGAGATAAGAGAGGAGAGGTTAATGTGTAGCTGTGGGTGATCAAGATAAGACATATCCCTGTAAGCCTGGGGACAATGAGACAGAGGGGGAGAGAGAGAGAGAGAGAGAGAGAGAGAGAGAGAGAGAGAGAGAGAAAGAGTGCATGCAAAAAAACAGACGTAGAGAACAAAAGAAAATACACACAAACAACAACAACAGCGTACTTCTTCCTGCCTCTGTCTTCCTGATGCAGCTCATCTCTGACAACGTGCTTCTATTCACGTGAGACCAACTCAGTCCTATGTGATGTCAGGATACGTGAGTGTATTCAGATTCACTTTTTTTAGTGCACGTCGTAGAGAGAACCAGGCGCAGGCAGGTTGCAGCCCGTAACCACCGCTAACCCAACCTTCTTTCACCGGCCACGTGTGAATGGATTATCAGAGCCGCTCAAAAGACAGACAAAATATACGACCCTGTCCTGGACACAAAAGGCCCTTTGTTTGGATGCTTTCTTTGTGCAAGTCAGTATATGCACGAGTACATATGTATACAATGCCTGTGTGTGTGTGTGTGTGTGTGTGTGTGTGTGTGTGTGTGTGTGTGTGTGTGTGTGTGTGTGTGTGTGTGTTCAATACATGCGTGTGTGTGTGTGTAAGCCATCAGAAAGGGTTTGCACTATATTACAATTACCATCTCTGCACTTTGTTTAGCTTCATCAAACACATGCAGGCATACATATATGTGCAAACACACACACACACACACACACACACACACACACACACACACACACTGTCCTCCCTGTGAGTGAAAGTAACATAAAATGGCTGGCCCCCTATCTGTGTGGCCGGCTGGGTCGGCTGACATTTGGACACTTGTCAATCATCTCTTTCAATAGCCCAGCAGCGGGAAAAATGAAGTCGGGGGGTCAGCAACTCAGTGTATCGCCATGGCAACAACTGCACTGAAGTTCATAGCCTGCTGGGACCGTAGCTCTAAGTGTGTGTGTGAGTGTGTGTATGTGTGTGTGGGCGTGTGTGTGTGTGTGTGTGAGAGAGAGAGCGAGAGAGAGAGAGAGTGTATGTGCATGTGTGTGTGTGTGTGTGTTCATTTGTGCCTATACGCCTGCTTGTGTGTTCAATTGTTCTCATCAGCCACAGGCAAATACTCCTCCTCCCATTTTAGCCCTTCCACCTCTCACCTTGACACTTGCAATTTCAGCCTTCTTTTCCCTCCTTCCCTCACCGCCTTTTGTCCCTCCCTCCCCTGACCAGCAGGTCAAGGAACAAGACCCCGCAGGAAGTACAGCATCCAAAAAAGGGCACTTAACCTTTCACCACCTCGGCCTCTCCCTGTCCCCGGCCCTCCACCCTTCAAAACCTTTCTCCTCTTCGCTGCTGTCGGCTTCACTTTGCTCTCCGCTTTCACCCGTTCCAAAACTCTAATCGCCGTCTAATCTTGAATCCTCGCACTTCCATCTGTTTTGTCGGTGCCTTTTTTCCTCACTTGTTCTTTTATCCTTGTTGTTGTCTGTGGTGGTGGTGGGGGGGGGGGGGGCCCCAGTTACCCTACCTTGAGGTTCATATGCAGCTGAGGCCCCACGTCCAGCCATGCACAAGACCACAGAGGGATCGAGCTCACAAACGCAACCATAACAAACTATCTGGAGGCCGCGCCGCCGGGGGGACGTTTGTGGGACGATTACGGAGGATAATTTGTGTTCTCAGTCAGGGAAAATAGCTCAGATTGAGCCTGACCTGTTTACCGAAACACTTGTCACAAAGAGCTTCACCGGCACTTTTTATCCTCCTGGGGCTCCAATGGCCACACACCAGCAGGCATCTAGTTCCTCCTAACTACCCAGATTTTAATGACGGTGAGATATGAATGGTGGCGAAATGGAAATTAATTTAACAAAAATTGGTCCAAAAATGGCTGGAAACCCACTGGATACGGGGAACGATCGGGCAACAAGGGGCCCCTCGTGGAAATGTTGACACGCACAATCTCCGTCGTATGTTGCAGATCCAAGTGTTTGTCGGGAGTTTGAGGGGCTGAACGCCAAACTCCTGTTGCTTTAGAGACTTTAGCAGACTAATTGTGATTCCTACTGGCACGAGGAAAAGCAAAACACCGGCTGACTGGCGACGAGAGTGAAACGGTGAAAAAGTAGACGGGTTGCAACATGAATGTTAGTCGTGTGTCCTTCCTCTCACTGCAACTAGTGACAATGTTATGAGTCAAAGCTGCTGCTAATGGCTGTTTGATGTGGATTAACATGCTCCATTACCCCAATGTACCAACACTGCCAGAATCATTACAGAGCACACGCACAGGCAGAAATACTCGCTCTATGGCACAGACACTCTAACACGACTCCATCCAAATCTCCCTCTAACAAACACACGCTGAACACACACACACACACACACACACACACACACACACACTCCCTCTTCCCAGTCCCATCAATGGACAAGGCCTGACTGGAATGGCGTAATTCTGGGGGATAATTCATGGATAATTTTGGGATAATCTCCAGAAAACGATTCGGAGCGCTGCCACCCAGTTTGCCCACAGCCTGATTACCAGGCTCTGAATGCCAGCCACTTGTACTGACCAGCACCGCCAGCAGCCACTCTGCTGAATGCAAACAAACAAACAAACAACTAACGTGAGCGAGCGAGCACCTCCAGGAGGGCAACGTATTCACTACCTAGGCTGATGAAAACACACACGTGCACACACACGCTCATGTACACAGACTAATACAGACACATGCATCCAAAACATACCAACCTACATTGTTACACACACACACACACACACACACACACACACACACACACACACACACACACACACACACACACACAGATACAGAGAGAAGAAATGTAAAGGATTTTCATTAGGTATGATTGCCATCTGGTGGTAGGAGTAAATATCTGATAATCCTGTCTGATAATCATACAACAAAAGTGCTAATATACAGCCTATAGCCTACATGGTGACATGCCTTTAACTGCCAAATTAATAAAGACTATTCAAGTTTTTATTATCATTTTATTATCATTATTATATCCTGGGTTTCACCAGCCTAGCTTCCTCAAGCAGCTGTGGCATCTTTTACATCACTTCTTAAAACACACCTACAGCCTTGCTCCTGGTTGCTCCGGCTATTTCACTGCTGTGTGTCGCTTTAATGTTCTTTTTTATGTCTTTCATTCTATTATTTAGAAGATGTTTATCAGACTGCTATTGTTGCTATCGCTTCTTTGTAAAACATGTAGTAGAAAAGGCCTACACAATTAAATTCTCATATTATATTGTCTAAATTAAACCAGGATGAGTTTTGGGTGTTCAGAATGAGCAACATGTACTTCCTTCAGATCTACATTCATTTGATTGGATGCAGTACGTGCACACATTTTATTCAAGCAAATTGAAAGAATATGAGGAAATATTTTCTGGTTTATGCTGGATTTGGTAGTCTAATTTAATAAATAAAAGGATGTGCGCTTTTCTCTGTTTCATATGTTGACCAATACTGACATCTAGTGGCTCAACTATGAACATTCACGGAGCAAATACCCCAAAGACCACACTTAATGTTGTGTGGGTATTAAAATACCGTTGCTGTTGCTTGGCCAAAGATTTCCTCAGCAGTTTTTCACACCGCTAGCTTGGTAAATACCTACTTCCTGATTCTGTAAAGGTATCCTGACAAGATTTTAAACATACTATTTAATATGTCTTCAGAATATACAAGATATTCACCACTTGATGATGTGAGAACAGGTATTCAAAATGTTAAGGATAGGTGAAATTCGACACAACTGTACAGTTAAAATACTTTCACCATTATCTCAGAAAGAGTACTCTTACTAGTACTTCCAATAATTCATATGTTGGATACCTGGTGACTTTGGCATTGCAGAGAAGTTAAACATGACAGTGAATATCTTGTATATCTAATATCTCTAATAGAAACTGTGGACTGCTACTTTCTACCACTACTATTACTTCTCACACGTGGGGTGGATCTCTTTTTCCATCTCAAATACACACATGCACATCAAATCTTTCCTCTCTCTTGCGCAAAAGCATGCACACACCCCTCACACCTCTTTCCCTCTCCCATACACACACAGACGTGCACACACACACACACACACACACACACACACACAACCATCACCACCACACTCAACTCCAACCAAACCATTTCAGGCTGACTCACCATTAGTTGAGACATCTCTTTATGGCAGTGAAAGTTTTATTCAGTATCTTGTCCATGTCTTCAATATCCAACCCCCTACTCTGTCCTGAGGCGTTCCAGTCCCTGTCCTTGTCTCTGTGTCTATCTCTGTCTTCAGTTGATGTAGAAACATTTATGTTCTTACATCTCTTTATTTGTCCAGGATATCGTTTTAGTCAAGAAAGTGAAGAAAAATAGGAAGTTTTAGCTGCAATGGAGAGGAAGTGTTTTCCTGGTGCATCCGGAGGGAAAGAAAAGAGTTGTCCAATCCCACAGTTTGTCTGTCAGGTAAGAATTACTCTCCGGTAAAAACGGTAAAAAGTCCAGACTCTAAACTGTAACAGTTGTTTCACACGGGACATGAGAAGCAGCCTCCCCTCAGTCAGCCCATCGTTCCAGAGAGCACCGTAGACCTTCCAGTATTACATCACTGATGTCCAGCACCTCGTTGGTCCTCATGGGTCTGCTCTGTCTGGGGATGGTAAACAGAAGAAGTCACTTTTTTGGCGAGAGTGTGTAGACGCCGCTGGATGCAGCTTCACGCCGTACAAGTGAAAGTGAGGGAGAATGCAGGAAGATTGAAGCGTGGCAGCAGAATGAAAGCTCACCTGCGTTCTTCTCAGCCATGCATCCTGTCTCCAGCCAGTCAAAGCCCTCCTGTCAGTTTCATGCTGCAGACACACTGTTCTCTTCTCCCCTCGCCTGTTAGGTATTGACTGCTCCTCTCCTCTGCTCTGCTCTGCCTATCTCTGCCCTTGACCACCCACTCTATTCAGCTCCACCACTCTGAACTCCACAGAGAATTGCACTGTGCAACCTATTCCATTTTACTACGCTCTCATTCACTTCTCCCCTTCCCCCATTACTCCCAAAACACTGTCACCTGTAGGCTAGAGGTACTCAGAACCATTTTCCAATCTCTTGCACCAGCTCATTCTTATGTTGTCTCTCACTCCTATTCCCCTCATTTTCACCTCCCTCACTCACACTCAGTTTTCACTCGTTGCCCCTTTTAGTCCTTTCACTTCCTCTAATAAGTCCTCTGCCCACCATTGCCAATTTTCTCTCTGACCCACTATTCGCTATTAGTCCCTACTCTTCCTCTCCTATTCTTCCTCCTCCCCATCCCCTTATCCCTCCACTCTCCATCCCTGTCTCTGCCTATCCTCCTTATATACCCTCAGCCTTCGCTCTGCCTTCTCCCCATCTCCAGCGGCATGAATATATTATTATCTACACAATGGGGCCCTGCTTATTGTTTATGAATTACCAGCCTTGCGGCCAAACAAAGCCTATTTTCATAAGAAACCTCCATTTCATTTCAGCTCCAATTAGATTGGGGGCTAAAGAATAGGAGTCCTCAGGCCTCAGCCCCTAAGGATGGCAGGTCCATTCAGCTTCATTCAATGGGGCCTTATTGCTTTCCCATACAAAAGAGCACGTGGATGGGCTTTCAGACTGAAACACCGACCAAAAATGACTGGGAGACAGTACTGTACAATAACAAATCTTTAAAGAAAGGACACTGAGTGCTTATCCTCCCATCCATCAATTCATCCCTCACTCTTCGCTTTCTTCTTCTCCACTGTTCGTATATTGTAAGACCTGGACATTAATGACAGACAGTTGAAAGAGAAAGGGAGTGAAAGAAAGAGGAGAAGAAAGAGGGAGAGCAGCTCAGTTTTTCACAATACATGTCAAGTCTAAATGATCACTGGCTGCTGAATAGACACAGGGAAGGGAAAAGAAGTGAGTCGTGTGTGTGTACAGCTGATTGATTCTCTGCTTTGAAAAGAGAGGAGAAAAAAGAGTGAACGAAAAAGAGAGGAGGACCTTGATGCTTTTTCTGAGCTCCACAATAGTCTGGGGGATCTGAGCCACATTGTGGAGCGCCCACAGTGACAGTCTGTCACTCTACCCCGGTAGGAAGAATAAGCCGGAGAGACTGAAGACGGGCCAGCGCAGGTCAGGACCCTGACAATACGCTGTCTGCCTCTTCAGTTCACAAGTTTCTTGCCCACTGGACACTTGACAGGAAGGAGGAAACCAGAGACAAAAAGGGACCGGGGCAGCGTCTGAGTTGCTGAGCCCACACAGGCGTAGGGATTATATAATTTAAGCTGCCACTCACCGGTTGCACATCACACGGTCGCCTCTCCAACACTCTGTGTAGAGGGAGACGATAAAGAAAAATACTAGCGTGGACCCAAAGTATCACAGCATCTTCCTCACCGTACTTACCTCCAGCTGGGAAATAGGTCACGTCAGCGGAGAGATTCAGGTCCCTAGCGAGGCTGTGGCCCTCTCTCCACTTCCTGGTTCATTAGTGGGCGGTGTGGCAGTCGGGCCGAACAAGGTCACAGCATGACAGTCCCAGCCCGGCTTTATCTGCTAAGATCTGCTTCAGAGGATGAATGTGAATTGTGCCTTTGTATCTATGCAGGAATATTCAACATGAGACAAAAGACAACCGTTCTCATTACTAATGAGTGAACAAGGTGAGTCACCGTGAAAAGGCTGACATCTGTGGTTATTCAGCCAACAGCAGCAGAATGGGATCATTTCCTTACAAAGCATATCAAGATTATCAGGGAACACAATAGGTTTCAATAGGCCTGTCACTTCGATAAGCGGTGGCATAAGCGTGCAGACACACACAAACACACACACTCACACACACACACACACACAGGAGCATGCATGCACTCACACCTCAGCTTTTTTTTTTTTTTAATATGTGAAGATGTAATCAGTATCATTGTCATATTTATCAGGATCTTTGCAGCAGCAACTTCTTGTTTGATGTCTGCACATCGGTGGGAGTGTCATTTCAGAAAAAATGCCATTATCTCACATATCCATGTTTCAACTTCCACTTGTCAAAAGTCTGGAAAACAATCTGTACTCACGTTTTCACAAGCAGTGAATATACTTTATTTCAAATACCTTCAATCTACAGCCAGCGACACCTCACCTGCATTTCCAACTTACCACTGCTGTTTATTCTCCACTTAAACAAAAGAGGTTTTCATACTAAAAAGCCAAGCTACTAGAGTGTGAGAATGTTCAAGCCTGTTTCTTTGTGGTGTTTCAATGGATACACATTACATAAGACTCTTTTAAAAACACATTTATTTCTCCCAAAGGGCAAAGGCTCATTTTTTCAGCAGTATTTACATCATACAGTACAAGTTCAATAGCTGTACAATTAGGACACCAAGAAAAAACAGAAAGTCAAACCGCAAAGTGGTCAAGCCAGAGAGCAGACGACAAAAACTAACGGACATGAAAATTTAAAAAAAAAAAAAAAAAAAAAAAGGGACCAGTTTCCCTGGCACAAGATGAGCATCACTCACAGGGGAAAGACCCCAACAAGAATCAAATCATGAAAAATTAAATAACATATCAGAGGTTATGAAATGACGAGGTTCCAGTTCACATTAGTCTGAGGCGTTAGTGATCATTACCCCATTAGAGTACCATTAGAGTACCATTAGAGTACCATTAGAGTTCCATTGGACAAGGTATTGCTTGTAAATGTTTATCATTTGTAAACAGAGGGAGATGAGTTCTCTCCGGGTGCAGGTCTTCCAGCCATGCTGTAACAGCCGTAGACTGACGGACGTTGAAGGGACAGTGAGAGAGAGAGAGAGAGAGAGAGAGAGAGAGAGAGAGAGAGAGAGAGAGAGAGAGAGAGAGAGAGAGAGAGAGAGAGAGAGAGTCTTGTCATCTCCTCACTTTCTTATTGCTTGAGGAATGTTAGCTTGGAATTGAAGGTCCGCCCGTTCAGCACCACATCCCAGTGATTCCTGTCTCTTTCCCAGAGTGGTGCTAACGACACAAAACCTAAAGGCCTCCTCTTAGAACATGCGCACACACACACACACACACACACACACTCAAACAAGCTCATATATCCATACATGTCTCACACACACACACACACACACACACACACACACACACACACACACACACACTCAAACAAGCTCATATATCCATACATAAGTCTCACACACACACACACACACCTCAAACAAGCTCATACATCCATATACAAGTCTCACACATACATTACACACATCTAAGTGTACATGGTCTTTCTCTTCATCACATAATCTCACACACACACACACACACACACACACACACACACACATATATCCATACATGTCTCACACACACACACACACACACACACACACTCAAACAAGCTCATATATCCATACATAAGTCTCACACACACACACACACCTCAAACAAGCTCATACATCCATATACAAGTCTCACACATACATTACACACATCTAAGTGTACATGGTCTTTCTCTTCATCACATAATCTCACACACACACACACACACACACACACACACACACACACACACACACACACACACACACACACACACACACACACACACACACACACACACACACACACACACACACACACACACACACACACACAAGCACACAGCTTCAAATTCAGGCATGAAAGAGCCTCACAAGTTTGTCTCGTCCCATGTTGGGTCATTCATGCTTTTCAACACCCTCCTCACAACCTTTTCCAGATCCTTCCGTGCTCTCTGCTCTTCTTCTAGTGACCTCTTCATCTTCTTATTGTCCTGTGGTGGAATATAATCAAGTAATTAATGGTGTAAGTAAAGCAAACTTGAAGGACCTTCACCCAGAGCAATCAAAACAGTCAGCAGGTAACAACTGTTCGGCTGGAGAGAACAGAAAACAACTCCTCGCTTGAAACAGAAGACATCTTCAAATTACTAGAACTCCTGTCAGTAACTGCTCACCTTTAACATTTTGCTTACTCTTTATTCAACTGACATTCATCATGTTCGATCTGATCATCCGACCAGATATGTTTTTAACTGGCAGAGCCGTATGAAAAAAACACCCATCATGAAACATCCCAAACATTCACCTGTTTCAACTCCTGAACCTCATCCCTCAGGGCGTAGACCACATCCACCAGGCTCCTTTAAGACAACAAAAAGGTTTTACTGATCAACAACACATCATCAAAGTCGATCACAGAGCGAAGGAGACGTTCATCGTCTTACTTGTCTTCCGCTGCACTTTGCCCGTTGCGACTGGGATCCTCCACTACCACTTTCTCCTCACCGGGAATGAACACCTGCAGCCCCGTCTCCCTCCGCGGCCCTGTTTCAAAACACAAGAGTCGCCCTCGATTGGTACTTTGCTCGGTCTCGCCCTGCAGTAAGACGACACAGCACCCAATCACCTTGAGTAAAAACACACCTGGTCAGTTTGTGCTTCTTGATTGGAGGGATTGACAGAACCAAAGACGGGGAGAAAAGACCAGACGTGGGAGGGTTAGTCGTGCACAGACTGGATCTCAGAGGGAAGGTAAAGAAAAAGAGATGCTGTGCAAAGTGTCTTGAGGAAAGAGTCCATTCAGCCATACGCAATAAAACACAAACAATTGTATTTTAAAATTCCCCAAATAAAAACACACACTTGATCACACCAAACACAACCCATACTGCAATTCTGACAAATCACCAGAATACCAGTGTCTACCAAATGACAGATTTATTCAAAACTCATAATACATCGTTTGGGACTTGTATACTTCAGTAGTGTAGAACAAATACTCTGAAGGCGCTGTTCGTAGATAAGACATGGTCACATGTGTGAGTTTGATACAGCATTAGAGCACACAGAGGACAATGTTGGTCAAAGACAGCTAGTCTCTTCACCCTGCCCGTCCCGATTTGGACTTAGTTTGCTTCTTAACCACAGAATACACCTGTCACAAAGTATAGCACATGACATGAGGACAGTCATATTCTTAGCTGAAATACTCATAGTATGTCTTCTAGGATTTTTTTTTTCTCGCTCCATGACAACCAGTATTTACAGAAAGGAGACTATGTGCTCTTTATATTTCAAGTCCACCCAGTATTCTGAGGTTGAATGAGTACTCCACATAGAAATCATCCCATATCATCATGGTCTCGCTTTTTTTTTTTTCCTCCCAGAACATTGAAGGTGAGCATTTACACTACGAATGAGCATTTACTTTACAGTAACACTGAATACTTAAGTCTACCTTTAGGACTATATCATACACACTCTAGGCAGACAACAAAAAGTACAGAATTGAACAGATTCTGCCCTCCCACCCGCCCGCCCGGTACACGATTGTGCAAAATAATTCAAACACTTTATATCATAGTTTCAGTGTAAACCTTGATACAGCTCAACAAAATGTAAAGAGAACTCAAATATTATTCCAGGGATCATTTTGTAAACATTGACATACAGAAGAAAATCAACATAAAAAAAAAAAAGTCTGTATACAAAATAATGAATACATTAAAGAAACATTTCAGAAACATATAAATAACATGGACCGATATATTCCCTATATCACTCACGTAAGAGGACATAGATTCTAAATGGATGCCAACGTGTGGTTTTTATACCAATACTGGAAAAATACTTCTTCATAAAAATAGTTATTAATGTAAGAGATAGCATGGGAAGCCTCACGAGCCGGACAACGCCAGGTCTCGTCTGTCTCGTTTGTTGTGACACAAGGGAGGTTTCCCCTTGTTTTTGAGGCTACGATAACCTGGCCAAATTGTCTTTATGTCAGACCCTGGCAAATGCTCCACCTCTGTTACCCAGTATACATATCTTATAGAACAAAGGCATTCAATTCATATCACAGGGCGAAATTTCATTGTAGCTCCTGGTGTACATTTAGAACCGTAGCCAATTTTCAACAAGCCAGTTTTCAATGTATCTGTAACCCCCTGGTTTTAAATAAATCTTTTTTTTTCCCTGTTAATTACATTGAGATGTCTACCCTGAAGATTGGGACCAAGATGGGCCAAACATTACTGGATCAGATCATCAGGCTTGTGATGGATTATGAAAGTAATTGAAATGCATGAGTTAGCTTGTATCCTGTCTGTGGCGACTCGACTGGTAAGCTAACTGCATGCAACTATTTCTCCCTCCTGTAGCAGCTACGTCAGAGAACGGACAGTGTTTCAACAAATGACTTTTAAGGTTCTGTAGTTTCTGGTCATGTGGTGTGCTAAATTCAAAATCCTGCTTTGGGCTGGCAAAATAAAATACAGAACATTATGAATAAAAATATATATAAAAAAGCAACATTAGATAAAATGTTGAGAATGTCAATATTACATTTGCATGCTGCTATACTGTCTGACAGCAGGGGCATATGTGCATGTCTGTGTGTGTGTGTGTACGTGTGTGTATGTGTGCTTGTGTATCTGTGCTATGTTTGAGCATACGTACTCTAAAAACAGACATACTGGGCAGAAGTAGTACATGGTAAATAGAATACACTCCTTCCTGAATCACATCTGAATATCAGACAGGAAAAGCTCAGTCCCCATCTCTCCCTCCCCGGGTTCCCCCTCCCTCCCCACTAACCCCCTCTAGCATCCCTGTACTCTCTGCTACGAGAGTCCCCACATTTAAAGGTCAAACAAGGGGAGAGGGCACATTCAAGATAAATAAACAAAGATTACCAAACACTTACTGCATGACAACTACGGAAAGAGAGGAGGCACATAAAAAGGGAAAGTGGTCAAGGCAACAGGGAGATACTTATCAAAACGTCTTAAAACAAACCGTCAAAATAAATAAACCAAATAAGTTAAGAAACAAAAAATGAACAAATACATAATAGAAAATAAATAACATAAATAAATAAAATTAAAAAAACATTCTTCATCTAGTTTCTTTCAATACACCGAAGGTTAAGAGGTAAGCGCGCTGTGTGTTGCGTTACAGAACAGCGCGGCAGTGCGTTCTTTGAGCAGTTTAGTTTAGTTCTGGTGAGAGATGCAGCTCTTACGCGACACTGAGCCCATCCTGTAACTGTGGGTGGTCCAGATGGAGTCATAGTCAGAGTCCTCCGAAAGGTCAGAGGTCACCTCTGGCCGCGACATGCTGCTACGGCGGCCCGGAGAGTCCACGCTGGACCGGTCCACATCAGCCAGCACATGGTTATGCATCAGGTCAGTGCCCTGCCAGGCTGGTTGGAGCAGGTGACATATGGGGGGGGTGTATGGAGAGAGTAAGGAGGGGGGTGGGCGGGGGGGTGTGTGTACGATATGGGGAGGTAATGGTGGATGAGAGGAGGGGAGTGACGGAGAAGGAGGTAGCATACGCAACGTGTGGCGACAACAAGAGTCAAATCATAAGAGCAATGACAGATGCAGGATGGGATGATGGATCAAATCATAATACGTGGATAAAATCATAGTGCAAAAAAAAAGTACAGTATGGATAGAAAGAAAAAAAAACCAATAATAATAATTGTGATGAAATAAGAGAAACGGGAGATCCAGAGTCAAGGAAAACCAGAGCAATGCCAAAGAGTGAGGAGTGGAGGAGAGACAGAGGGAAAAGATCATGTTAGAAGGGTCAGTTCAGAATACCAGTGTTAAAGAAAGACACTGAATAACAGAATGCAGATATAGGAACAATAAAGACAGCAAGCTCCAACAGGAAGCCTTGTTCATTTGTGTGTGCACGTGTATGTGTGTGTGATTGTGTGTTTTCTTACTGGAGTTGAGGGTCTGCCTGGTTTTGGCGCTGGTGCAGTATGCCTCAATGACCTTTAGGATCTGGGCGTCCTCCTCCAGGGCAACTGTACCTGAGGAGGAGGAGAGGAAATATGAACTAACTATTAACTATTCTCTCCCACAAAACAGCTGTGTGGGCGGGTGGGTAATAGATGATATCACATCATCTGCATATATATTGAGCTGAAACAAAAATTGACATTTAGACGCAATTCATTTCAAAGCACTGAATGTAATGAAGTCAAATGTTGAACGTACTCTTCCTCAGGGCAAACTCCTCCTCAGACTGTTTCCGCTCAGGCTTGCGTTTGGGGAGGAGCTTCTTCACACTCTTGGGACTTTTACTAAGATCCTGCACAGGGAGAAAAGGGAGAAGATATGTCAGGATTAGAAAATCGCTGCGACAACACGCGAACACGTCTAAACTACATACAGACACAGGGTGCCTGACCTCCTTGTAGCAGAGGGCGGCGGAGGGCCGTAGAGGGGGCGCAGGCCGCAGGCAGCTCAGGCTCCAGGGTTTGGGGGTGTTGGGGGGCTCCAACGGGCCCCATATCATGGTGCTGTGAGAGGTTCCATGGGAAGAGGGGTGGGGCAGGGTGTGGTAGGCGGGGGCCACTGTCATTGCCCTCCCCTCAGCATGCCGGGACGGAGTCAGGGGGTGAGATGGGAGCTGAGGAAGAGGAGAGGATAAAGCCTTCGTAATGACCCATAATTATGGAATGGACTGGACTGATGGACCGACTCAGTCGCGTTCGAAGCCATTGTGAAATGCAAAATTACACACGGGTGACTGCATAATAGGTAATTTAAATACAAGTGCACTACAGCTACTTTGTTTAGCTGCTGTTTAAGGATTACATTGCTTGGCGGAAGAATGGCATTTCATTGTTATTTATTAATAATAAAATAGTGAATTCTGATTATTAAACATTTGTATTCTTTCATTCTAAATACAATGGTGCCAATCAACACAGTGCTTCAGTGATTTCACAGTGATTTCACAGCATTGTTAGGCACGATGCCAGTAGACCTCTCATGGCATACTGCTCAAAAGGCTCACGCTGCAACATGAATCAGAAATACACATACTGTACACACACACAGTGGGACTACATGGACAGAAAGCCGACTGTGTGTGGATGTGTGATCGTTAGTTGCTGACCGTGTGGCAGGGCACAGTGAGAGGCTTGTGGCTGGGTGCTGTGGCCGCGGTGTGTTTGGTCTGTCGGGTCAGGTGCTCCACCCAGTCCTGGAGGTCCTGCTGGTTGTTACACACCATCTGGAGACGCTCAAACATAGTGCCTGCAGAGACAGACACATTCAAACAATGTATGACACATAAATGAATATAGAAGTACAAAACCTTGCACGTGGCCCAGGTCTCTTACCATTGAGCTCAAAGGCATTTTTATGGGCTTCACAATCTTCCAGTTTGGTGACTGTCATGCCAGTCAGGGGCAGCTTCCCCTGCAGAGGGAAATGATCACATCAGTATCGAGACCACAAAAAAAGACCTTGTACCAGTATATGACCAGGATTCTGAAGTTAAACTTGGAGGAGGGGTTAGAGGAGAAAGTCTTTAGAGTCTGACCTGGAATATGAAGCCACTCATCCTGGGGCTAGCAGACAACATGAGGAGGACATGGGGGAAGAGCATGAGGTAACGCTCACACTTCTCCTGAAGGGAAGGAGAGGGGTGGAGAGAAAGGACAGAGACAATAGGAGATAGAAAGAGAGAGGGGTAGGGAGAGAGTGAAAGCAAGAAAATGAAAGACTTGACTTGTGTATCATATCATCATTGCATATCACCCTTCTACTATGGCAACATTCAAATAAGAGGCCATTTCAGTCATTGCAATACATAAAGCAACTGGAAAAGCTGAAAAACTCTCATCATAATAGGAATGTTTGAGCTCTGTCAGTCATAATGGAGAATTGATGGACAATCAAGAGTTCTGTCTGAAGAAAGGTACAGTCCAGTCATAATGGAGAGCTATTCAGAGAGAGTTGCCATAATCAAAAGGGCTTTCTGTCACAATGGAGGTTTGTCCGTCCACTGGAGGTGTCACAGTGTGTAGTGAAATGAGAAGTGGCAATGCTCGACGGGAATGTGCAAAAGGGCAACAGTTCACAGTATTTACAGTAAAAAAAAAAAACACAATATTCACAGTATTACAGTAATTACAATAATTACAGTAAGAGCTCTTATATTAAAAAAACCCCCCACAATATATATACAGTAAGAGCACTTTGGAAATGAAAATATAGAAGTATGGGAAATCGAGTGTAATATACTATAAATGATGTGTAGTCATTACCTAAGTGTAATGTGTAATTACCTAAGGGCCCAACTAAGAGCACAGTGAACGTGGACGCTGCTCATACCTCTGCCCCAGGACTGTGGACCATGGCCTGGCTCATGTAGAGCACCGAGCCCAAGGTCCTGATGTCATCCCCCTCCCACAACCGGATGGACTCGGTCAGGATCTGCAGCTCCAGTTCCTTGCGCTTCCGCACCTCCTGACACTGAGCCTGGCACATTGCAAACAAACAAACAAACAGCTGCTCTAAGACCTGCTATTCATTCAGGTCCTATTCTAGTTTTGTCTGGACAGGAAGCGTGACGATTGAGTTCAGCTTACAGACAAGTTCTTGAAAGATGTCATGCACTTCTGAATGTCTGGCCTGTCGGGATGACTCTCCTGAAAGAGAAGAAACATGTTGTTAAATACACAACTTAACATAACATGTTTAGAGAAACAGAGGTGCACACACACACACACACACTCTCACACACACACACACCTCCATGTGCCTTTCCAGCTCTTTTAGTAAGGTGGGGTATTTGTCCAGCCTCATGAAGGGTTTGCTGAGGCCTGTGGTCAGGGTGAGAATCCCAGGACTGACTGCGCCCCTCCCCTCCATGAACTCCCCCAATGCCTCACTACAAGAGGAGAGAGAGAGGAAGAGAGACTTGATTATTTCACTTTCCTTAGCACCCGTCAACCGTCCTCTAAGATGCAGTTTTAACATGTATGAAATGACAGACCCAGAAGGAAAGTCGAGTACAGTTTGAGCTATCATACAAGTACCGTTCAATCGTAATGGGAAATTTGGTGACATAGTGATGAAATAATGACAAGTTCTCCCTGCAATAAAGCGCTGTTCTGCCATGGAGTATACTGTTTGCAAGTGGTAGTACATTGTCATAAATCTATCTGAAGAAAGGTACAGTTCAGTCATAATGGAGATCTATTATGATAGATTGGTGAATCCTGTACCGATCTTTTCAAATGGTGACTGGGAGACGTTTGTGGATAAGGTGACTGACATAAGGTCTAAGATGTTGCCTTCCTGCACCCCTGGAGTTTGACTGTCCAGCCCATGTTTCTATATTGAGCCGGCTTGGCCCAATTTCTTTGGAAGAACTCACGGCCATTGTCTCTGAAATACATCCCTCCTCTACTCCCCTTGACATTGTCCCAACCTTTCTTTTTAAAAGATGTTTTCGGCTCCTTAGGCCCAAGCATACTCTCCATTGCTCCCTTAGCTCTGGCTGTGTGCCTGCTTACTTTAAACATGCTATTATTCAGCCACTCTTAAAAAAGCCTAGCCTTGACCCATTGCTTCCCAGTAACTATAGACCTATATCCAAACTTCCGTTCATTTCCAAAGAAAGTCTGTAAGCAACTCCTACATGTCCTGGACAACAATCATATCTTTGATAAGTTCCAGTCTGGCTTTCATGAGAGGCACAGTACTGAAACTGCTCTTCTCAGGGTTTCAAATGATATCCTGATGTGTGCTGATGCTGGAGAGTGTTCAGTTCTGTTGCTGCTTGACCTAAGTGCAGCTTTGACACCATTGACCACTCTATTCTCCTTAGTAGGCTTCAGCAATGGGTGGGTATATCTGGGACAGCTGTACTTCTCATTTAAACCGAATGACCTCAGTAAGCTCTCTACCGTGCAAGACTGCCTAACCGCTATCAAAGACTGGATGTCTAATAACTTCCTCCAGCTTAACCCTGACAAAACAGAAATCCTTATTATAGGCCCTGAGAGCATTTCTGTACAGCAGTGTACAGCAGTGTATTGGTCCTTTAGCAGCAAATATTCTTTTTTGACCAGCACATGAACTTTATATTACATGTAAAGAAAGCAGTCCAAGCCTGTTTCTTTCAATGTAGAAACATTTCCAAAATCAAATCTGTATTATCCACTCAAGATCTGGAAAAAATTATTCATTTTTTTGTTTTTGTCTCCTCCTGTCTTGACTGTCCTGCAATGCACCGTTCACCACCCTGAGTACTCTTCTGTATCTCGGCTCCAGTTGGTCCAAAATGCAGCTGCTAGACTGTTAACCAAGACACGACGTAGGTCACACATGACATCAGTGTTGGCTTCTCTATATTGATTACCCATTGAGTGCAGTATTGATTTTAAAATTCTCTTAATCACTTTTAAAAGGACTACATGGGCTGGCCCCACTTTATTTATCTGAATTATTGTGTCCCCTGGCCACAGTGAGATCACTGAGATCTCTGAGGTCTACTGACCATGGCCTTCTGGTTGTCCCGAGAACCAGGCTAAAAACTAAGGGGGACCGAGCTTATTCAGTTGTGGCTCCCACTCTGGAACCGTCTTCCCTTAGTTATTAAAAACTCAGAGTCAGTTTTAAGAAGCTGTTAAAAACGCACCTGTTTCATAAGCACTTTGTTTTATAATGTGTGTGTTTGCCTTCTATGCAGTTTTAAAATCCGTATATTGTTATTTTCTGTTTTCTTGTTTCTAACCTTCTCTTTTATTTCCATTTTCATTAATGTTTTTATTGTACAGCACCTTGTAGGAAAATATTTTTGTAGAAAAAGCGCTGCCTCAATGATGAAAACCAGGATGCAGACTTTGTTTCATAGGGACTAGTTGCAGTAGCTGCCACTATCAGCATACAGTACTTAGGTACAACTCTTACCACAAATTCCCACAACGCAGCCAGTCTTTTCCTATACTGATTATAATCAGAATAACAACTACTATCACCTTTACTGCTGGTGCTTGCGGCATTTTCTTTTTGGTTGCTGTACTGCTGCCTGTGTAGTGTGAAACTCAGCCTATTCTTCCTTGTGATTGGTTGGCTGACAGAAAGGTGGTCATGTCATGTGCGCACCTGTTTCTTTAACTTTTCTCAACTTTAGAGACCATTGCACTCTAAATTAGCTGCTTTCCATCTGCCTTGTGGCTAGTCCCCATTAACTTTAATGTAAAAAAAAAGGTGGATGCCATTAAAAAAAAAAAGAATAGTGTGAACAACATCCTTGTAAGTGTAAAATGTGTATGAAAGTAGATGGTATAAGTCTCAGCTTACCTGTGCTGGGTGAGCACATTCACCGCTGAGGGATGGTTAGAGCAGTAACCCACATACAGAGCTTTCATCTGGGCCATGAGGTTGAGGAAGAAGCCACCTACCCTTTGCTGGCTCTCTGGAAGCCTGAGAATCAAAAATAAGAGGGGCTGGTAAAAACAACAATCAAACAGACCTACATAAACTCCCATTTCACTGACAAATTCCATCTTTAAACTGATTGGGGGTTAGTTTCTGCAAAACTGAAAACATTGGGCTCCAACTAAACAGAGGCTGATCACACAATCTTGTAGTACCAGAGCCAAACACTAGATGTCCCTCTGCTTATTATGAGAGAGCTGCAGTGGGCCCGTGTGTTGGGTGGGACTTACTTGGTGCACTCCTCCAGTGATTGGACGAGCATCTGCTGGAAGGTGCTGATCTCCTCAAGGTTCCCCAGAATCAGAGCCACATCTAAGCTGCTCAGTCTGGAGGAGAACGGAAGGGGAGGAAATGGTGAGGACAACAAGAGAAATTAAACAAGGATGGATCATCAAATTCAGTGACATGTTGACTCTTTTTAAGATTAATTCAATTAATTCAAGTGAAGCCCATGTTGTTGTTTTGGAACAGTACCCAAATTTGAGTGATCCAGGGTTATGTCATACAGCACAAAATGATCTGCTTCTGGCTTTGAAAACTTTATGTCTTAGTGAGTCCTACTTGTCTGTGCTCTGAAGCGATCGCAGGTAGTTGGTCAGGAGACTCTGGAGGTCCTTGGAATACTCAGTCTCCGTTTCTAGAATGTTCTGCAACACCTACAATGAAAAGGGGGGGAAAAGCAAAGTAGTAGACATCTGTAAATCATCTCTCATTCAGGGAACATTTTTTAACAGTGTGCAATTTATTTTTTACAGTTGCTCTTTCAGGAATTACAGTTAGATTGGGGTTTATTTCATACTACTAGTACAAATCTTGAAAGATAAATTTATGAAAAATATATCACTATATTCGCTCAGTCTCCTTTATAGACTGAAACTTGCAAGTCCCTGTCCACCCTGGTCTACGTGCACATTTAGGCATTGAGGACTTTTTAGGAGTAAATTGTGAATTGCTGTGAAAATTAATTAAACACAGCGTGGAGGAACAATAGCCAATTAATTTCTTTTAGCTTCTCTAAACTTGGTCTAACACATTCGCTTTGTTCTTCCCTTTTGCCCTGACTCCTACATTTTCTTTTTATCCAAGCCTGTCAATTTTCACCAGCCTATATTTAATCTCAGCCGCCTTCTTCCCCGTACAACCCAACGATACCAGCAAGGGTAAGCATGGCTTGTTGTTCCACTTGTGTGCTTATCTTAGAGAATTTGTCTCTATTAGAGAGACGTGTCCGTCAGCTAGAAGCAGATAGGCCGATTACCTTAGATGAGACGGGCACCCCAGACAGTCTAGATACGTGGCCTGCTAGCCGGCTCACGGGCGTTAGCAGTAGTCCGATCGTTAGTGCCGGAGCTAGCCCCGGCTTTAGCCGAGATAGCGTAGCATCGGCAGTGGGTGATTGCCAGCGCCAGCCGCCAGTTGTGCGGCCCAATCTGCCACCGGTGCTCCCAGTGGCTAATCGTTTTGCTTGCTAGTCCCTGTGGCCGGCCTGCCTCTCCTGATCCCCGGACCCGCCCTCTATCTCACACCCTAGTTATTGGCGACTCCATCACCCGTAATATTAGGCCTGAGATGCCGGCCAAGGTGTTCTGTCTACCCGGAGCCAGAGCTACCGATGAAGAAGCTAACTTACGGGTGCTGGCGAACCATAGGATTAGACATAAGGGTAAGGAAGAGGCACACAGTCCACGCACTCAGTACAGCAACATCATAATAAACGTTGGTGCCAATGACATTAGAATGAGACAATCGGAGGTCACTAAGTACAACATAGCCAGCACCTGTGACTTCGCTAGGGAGATGAGTCGGCATCGATTCATTGTCTCTGGCCCTTTACCTTTTGCGAGGGGCAATGATGAGAGTTGAAGCAGATTAGTCTCCCTCAACCACTGGCTGGCTAAATTTTGTGAAGAAAAGGGATTAGTCCTCTTAGATAACTGGCCCTCCTGGGGCAAACCTGGCTTGCTGAAAGCTGACAGCCTCCACCCTAATGGGTTAGGCACTGCTTTATTATCTAGAAACATAGACAGATGTCTATGAGAGACCTGACACATGTCCCCAGAGCTTGCCGGGTTGGAGGCAATTATAGACCCTGCCAGGCATATAGATACAAGGTGTGTAGAGTCTGCCAGGTTAGAGTTTACATTAGATCAGACTGAGGCTGTGTCCCCCCCCTTGCCATTTTCCCCCATATCTATTGTTGATTTTTACCAATCTGCATTTATTTCACCCTCTGGCAGCAGCATCTCTCGATCAGAAAATTACAGTAGTCTTTCCAATTAAGACTGTATCTTTCGCCCGCCGCACCCC
The DNA here is from genome assembly GCA_034670385.1 of Hoplostethus mediterraneus. Taxonomy (NCBI): domain Eukaryota; kingdom Metazoa; phylum Chordata; class Actinopteri; order Trachichthyiformes; family Trachichthyidae; genus Hoplostethus; species Hoplostethus mediterraneus. Next base: position 23,698 of record JAXDDW010000090.1, read on the forward strand.
CGTCAAATTTCCTGACGAAGCCACAATAAATTACAACTTGATTGAAATTAGACCCACCCATACTGCCAGAAACATTGACAAAAACAGTACTGAATGCCTGACTGTGGGCTTCATCAATATAAGACCATTATCACCAAAAGCGCCACTGATCAGTGATCTGATTATTGAACATAATATAGACATGATGGGTCTCTGCAAAACCTGGCTAAAGCCAAACTATTTTCTCCCCCTTAGTGAAGCCAGTCCTCCAAACTATCTTAGTTCTCAGGTTGGCCGGGAGACAAAACAGGTGGGGGTGTTGCCTTGATATTAAACCTATCCTTAATTTTAATCCCAACACTAACAACAAATTTACAGCTTTCAAAGTCCATTCTGCATCCTACAGCTAGGAATCTCCCGTCATTTAAAAGTAAAATAGTTTACTGCGCACCTGGGCTCTATTCGCTCTTCTTAGAAGAGTTCTCCAATTTTATCTCGACTTATCACTGATCCCCTCAGTAGGTTCAATGTTAATGAACCAACCCACCATGGTGGCAACACCCTTGACCTGGTTTTGGCCCGTGGCATTCCAGTATCTGCTTTAGTGGTATCCTCTTATGTACCCGCCTTATCTGATCACTATCTCATTCAATTTGAGATCGAATTGATCTGCCCACGCAAAAAGTGTGATGATACACATATCAGCTGTCATATTAATGCTCCCACGGCCTCATTACTTTATGAAAAACTCGGCACTGTGCCCTCCGCCTTTAAAACAACTGTAATCAAGCCATTATTGAAAAAAACAAACCTTTATCATGAAGTACTTCAGAACTACAGACCAATCTCAAATCTGCTGTTCCTCTCCAAAATACTTGAACGAACTGTGCCACAAGGCTCTGTCCTAGGCCCACTACTATTCTCTATCTATATGTTACCACAAGGTGACATCACTCCCAAATTCGGCATTAACTTCCACTGTTACGCTGATGATACTCAAATTTACTCAAATGTTGGATGTCGCTAAACTTCCTACTTCTTAATGCCTGAAAAACCTAAAACTGAGATGCTGATTGTAGGACCAGCTAGACCATAGGCATCTGTTTGAGAATAGCACTCTAATTTTGAGTTGTGTAATCTGCCAGAGCCCATACGTTAAAAACCTTGGGGTTAAATTTGACCCTACCCTCTCATTCAAGTTGCATATTAAGGAGACCATTAAAACAGCGTTTTATCATCTTCGCAATGTTGCCAAGATTCAACCCAAACTAACAAAGGCAGAAATTTTAGTACATGCCTTTGTATCATCGAGAATTTATTATTGCAATGTCCTCTTTTCAGGTTTAACTACTGGGCTCACTAATACTCTCCAACTAGTTCAGAATGCTGCTGCCAGAATCCTGACCAAAACTAGGAAATTCGAAAACATAACACCTATCCTGTCCTCATTACACTGGCTACCAATTCAGGCCAAGTGTGACTTCCAGGTGCTTCTACTTACATATAAATCATTACATGGGATGGCACCGTCCTACTTATCAGATCTGATCAAACCACATAAACCGCCACGAGCCCTCAGATCACAGGACGCTGGCTACCTATCGATCTCAGCAATCAAAAAGAAAACTGCCGGTAACAGAGCCTTTTCTTACCGGGCTCCCTATCTGCCTGCCTCAATCAGAGAGGCAGGCTCTATCCAAATCTTTATGTAAAGGCTAAAACCCCATTTATTCTCTTTATCATAACAATAACAACAGCCATAACATATTCATTCATACTTGTGTGGAATCTGATCAAACTGTCACATTAGATTAATTTCAGTTTAAGAGCTTGCCATTGACCACCAGGGTAATATTGATTGATTATACAATAAATATGCGGACCACATTAATATCCATCATATTGGAAGAGACAGACTGGCTGATCCGATTTTTAATTAAAGACAAATATGATATATCAGTGTAACCCTATTCTTAACAGAATAACAAATAAACAAATAAGTAGACACGGCCAAACTGAATTTTCAATGAACAGTAATCATCCCAGATTCTTTGAGCGATCTGCCAAACACTGCAAGACACACCCTAAATTTTCATCACTCCTACATGAGAAAGGTGTCCCAGCAGCCAGTTGTATAAAAACAAACCACACCTGCCTTCAGCTACTATCAAACTTTGAGAAGTAGTTGAAGAGCATTGTAGAAAAGAAAGGAGAGAAAGTACATCAGAGAAAGTTGAGTTGAGAAAGAGATTTAAAGGAACATAGAGACCACCTAGACTTTATCCTGGTGTTCTATGCAATTACTTGTGGACCAGCGTTGAACACAAGAGCACACAGACACAGAAAACTAGGAAATGATTGTCCGAAGTAAGGCACTGAAGGCCAATAACATCATAAGTGATGTATTCTTTTAAAAAGCTCTTAGACCAGAACCAGAAACAGGAAAGTGCAACTTTAAGGTAGATGAGGATGAAGGGAGAGAGAAGCAAGAAAGCAAACAAGACAAGCAGATTTCAGTGGTGAGCTGGGTCCTTACCAAGTTGTAGTAGGTCTTGCTGATTGCAGTGGTGTCAAAGCCTTTAGGTGGACTCTTGAGGGTTCCAGACTTGGGGGACACTTGCTTGTCTGTGACAAGAGAGAAATTAAATTAATTAGGGTCCTGTTGATAGAGCAAATCCTAGGTCCATACTGCTACAAAATTCTCTTTCTAAAGTTTTATCTTATGATGCATTAAAAAAACTACACAATTTGTCACACTGTTAACTCTATGACCTATGAACATAAACTCCATCCTGCGCAGGTACATATACTTTACATCTAAAACTTTTAGCATGATTTGCAATGTACAAATAATCTGTGGATGTGTGCCTGAAAAGGTATTAAAATCAGAAACAAATAGAAAATGTTGGATAGTAACATCTGTTATTGTATCTCTGACAACACAGTATTGCTTCATCTTAGTAATCACCAGGGTTGGGCATTTTCAATGTTGCAATGAGTTTTTAGTGGCTTCTGTTTTATTTTAGAAATCCTGTGACTTATAAGGGCAACTTCCAAGTACACAAAAAAATGTGTGACAATACTAATTATCCATTTAGAATGGCAACCAATAACAAAAATACACTGCTTCAACACAAACCAATCAATTTTTGACACGGTTCCAAACTCTCCCCCCTAAACGCCGCATCTCGGCAACTCAGTTATAGAAAATCCTCACTTTTCCACCACCTTCAGACAGCACTTGAAGGCAACAATAGCAAAGTGAGCAAGTTATAAGAGGTCCACTGAATTAGGAAACTTATATATACCTAAAGTAAATCTCAATGAAAATGACATTAGTGGCCCTGATCTGGCAAGGCATGTACAAAGTCTTGTACAGACTTGCCCCATGGTGGAAAACACTCAGCAGGCACAGTGGTGGCAGGAAGGTTAGTGTTTGGCAAAGGGTTTTTGCTCCTCTGCCACCACTAAAGTGGATTATGGTTGGGTAGGATGCATGCTTGTGAAGTTCTTTCTCATTCTGCTCTGCATCCGTAGTGCAGTAGTCCTCCCAAAAAGACGGTTAATCATTTCTATCCACCTGACCGCACCACCGATTAAAATCATTAGCCATATAAATTTGAAAAATGGTCCTTCAATCAGTGAGGACTTTACTTTTCATCTAACTCAATAGTTGAATTATTGTGTATTATCCATTTTTAAAATACATATCTGGATGTCAAAAGTCAATTTCACTGTCCATTTTGGGTAATCAACAATCCGGCTACTCATGCCCATCCCTAGCCATCCTTCATCTATAATGTGATATTTTATTAATCCACATAGGGAAATTCTCAAGGTCACAGTGCAGGGTCAGCTACGGAACAGCGCGCCTGGAGCTGGTAGGGATTCAGTGTCTTGCTCAGAGACACTTCAGCAGGGCAGCTGCTAGCTAACACAAGGGCATGAACCCAGGTCCTCCCATTGAAGGGCGATCTCCCTTCTCACTATGCCCCTCGTGCCTCATCCATCCCTGCCTAAAAAGATATTTTTCCCCCCATTAAAACTTCTTAAAGCTTCTGCCCAGTTGCAGTAGGGGTACCCACCACAGCCTTTGATCTCGCGGACATAGTTGCTAGGGAACCAGCCAGTTTTGCCGTTGAGCGACCCTTCCCACCAGCCGCCCTCCTCCTGGCGAGTCACGTTGATGATTTCACCCTTGGTGAAGGAGAGTTCATCCTCATTCGTCTGCTGGAAGTTGAAGCGCGCCTTCACCAGCAGCTGCTGTCCGCTGTTCTCTGACATGTCCTGAGAAAAAAGGTAAGCAGGACGCAGAGGAGAAAGTGAGTGGAGAAACAGACATTGTGTAGGCCAGGAGATGGAGGCCATAAAAGAGCAGTAAATGGAAGAGATGTAAAGTCATGGGGCCAAGTGTCAATAGGAAGGGTTTCAGTGTCACACACATTAGGCTTCATCCATTTTGTTCCCTGACATTCATTACTCATTATAACATCCCTCAGGTGTTACTATTTTGCAAGAAAAAGCCTTAGGATAGCTGAAATATCTGTACTTTTCTATAATGACTTTTACTGTGGCGCCAAAAATCCCTTCGTGTGAGGAGATGACACATTTCTCAGACTGCAGACATGCTGTTTTACAGAGTCACTCTTCACATAGTCTTCAGTGCCGCTAATCCTGACTGTACTGCAGACATTTGCGTATGCTGAATTGTCTTGCAGCTGTAATGGAGAGAGTGTGAGTCTTACCAGACTGCGGAACTGGTTCTGCAGCAGCTTGGAGGATCTGCCCAGCGAGGACTGGGAGGACAGCGACTCAAACGACTTAATGCGGTGGGCCGAAGAGTGGCGCGCACACACAGAATCACTCCCCACGCCAATATCTGGACAGACAGGGCAGATTATCAATACACTCAGACTGACACCCGCAATCACTGCACCCGCACGCCCATGACTATCCGAATGACTTTCATACACACACATCATACCACCCACACGCAGTGCATATATTTTGGCTCACCTGCAGTTACTTTGTTCAGAGTGACCAGACTGCTCAGCACCTTTGAGAAGTTCAGCCCCAGCAGCAGGTCACTGGCCTCAAATGGCTGAGGGAGAGGAGGAGAGAGAAGGGGGAAGATCAGCATGTGTGCCAAGAAGTCATTGGCAAGTGCATTTCCCTTCTAGAAATCATTACCAATTTCAGTGTAGCAGGGCTGTGTCATCACTTGGCTACACTGCCAGCAGCCAATCGATAACTCTCCCTATCTTGACTGAGGCGGTGGGAGAAACACACTGGCACGCAGATCTGTCCATTTCATCAGCACCACAGCAGTAGCTATGGTGAATCCATGCAGTATGCCGGCCTGATTCCTACTGGCCTGTTAGTTAATATGAATGGCAGTGATTCTAACTCTGTTGATGACTGTGGTTGTCTTCGCTCTCTTCCTGTAGAACAGCTTCAGTGGCTGGTTACTCTCGGTCCAGTGCTGTTGAGGGTGAGTGACTGTGAGATGTGGGTCCCTTTCATCTTCCGCTCTGATTACAGATATGTCCTTGGGGAATGTGTGTGTGTGTGTGTGTGTGTGTGTGTGTGTGTGTGTGTGTGTACACACGCTGCCCTGTTTCCAAAGAAACAGTCCAGTGCTATATCCCTCCAGTCAGACTGTCCTTTGTGAGCATTCATGTGAAAGCATCCTCTTCCTCGCTACTCTGTACTGTCACTGGGACTCAGACTATTACTAATCCCAAGGGATAGGCGCACTCCACTTTCTTTCTCATCTCCATCTCTCGCTGCAAAATCTGAGTTCTTCCACCAACCTTATAAGTTCTAACAGGTTTGCCATTAGAAGGAAATTATGTAACGTCACAGTGAGACGGATGATGATTGATGAGACATTAAACATTCATGTGGGTAGATAATGAACACGACCAAGACGCTGAGTTTAGACATGTCTGCTGGGCCTCAGCATCACTGGCAGGTAATGATCCCTCAGAGCATGCTGACACAACAATAACACAACACCTCCGGTGAGTCAGCAAGCTACGACAAGATGGGCATCCTGCTACAACACTTGTCGTGAATGAGCAAATGAGTGTTTACACGTACAGAGTATTCCAGCTACTGCCTCGTATCCCAATAAAACTCATATTTGGAGGTGTGTATATGCATCGTCTTATTACGATCGCAAATATCCCTGTGTACATGAATAAAACAGGATGCTCATGCACATTACCATAGACACAGAATTCACTCAGACAGCAAAAAACAACAGTAAATGAGTAAAGGTGTTTACATGCCGCAGTAATATTAATATTAGCTCTCCCAGCTATCAACTTTGGGTTACATAAGCCTATCCCATCTACTGTAAATGGGATATGGTTACAATGCAACACCCATTCCTTGTTTTTACTTTAGGTGGCAAAGGTTTCAGATGCTTCCACCAATCTAGACAGATGGATCAGCGATTGCTCCCAGTGCAGACCAGAGGAGAAGGTTACTATTCCAGAGGGACCAGAGGGGTCGTGGGAACTCTATGGATCACTTCCTGTGGTCAAAGAGATTAGGGGTCAAGGGTCAGTAAAAACAGCTGCCCAAGAGTCTAACCTGGACCTGAGTGGCTAAACTGGAGGAAGGATCCAAATTCAGAGAACAATCCTGATGAAACAGCCCAGCCAGACATACAAACGCAGCAAGGCTAGCATGTTGGTGATCAGCCAAAAACCTGGCTTACACACGTTGAAAAGAAGCAGGTCAGCACTGCAAAAGTGCTCTCACTGTCTGTCACTCTCTTTCATATAAGCGTACCCACCGCTCTAATCTGCAGCCCAAGCTACCCAGGGTCAGAGCCAGCAGTGCTTTGGGCTCTTGGAGAAGGTCCATCTCTGCCATGTTGTACAGATGATAAGGGGATAACTGCCATGTCCCAAACTACTGTATCATACAAATCATACACTCGCACACATACACTCTCTAAGACTGTCTTAGGGTAAGACAGGAAAATGGCGACAGCATTAAGACTACTGTCTAAAACAGTGGTCCTCAAATTCTAGCTGTCTAATAGGGACTGATTTAGACTTGGACGCCAGGTGAATGTAATTAACCACCTGGTTAATTAAAACCAGCAGTACTCCAGACCCCAAGGACCGGGGTTGAGGACTGCTGGTCTAAAGTATCTCTGACAGTCAAGCCATCTCCAAAGGAGGGATCAGGGTGGAGACACGCTCATAGCAAAGGGTAAAGGGGGGTTGGCAGTGGAAGAAGAGTAGGGTTAGCAATCACATGTACAGGAAGATTATCCATCAACAACCTTGCCATTTATTGCTCAACACAGTTACTGAAACCGATCCCTCCAGTGAGTCATTTTCCAATGTAATTTGTACACTGACTTTCAGTTGCATGTAACTAATAACAGGCATCATCATGCCCTCAATGTGACAGCACACCCTCTCACCCCACCTCCACCTCTTCTTCAACAGCTGGAGTCTCAGTAGGGAGTCTATGCTGAGCAACACTGAGTAGTATTGTCAGATTGGGTCAGACTGGGTTCAATGACCCCTCTATGCACTCACCAACACATAGTAGCCTTAAACGGTGCACCGCCCTCAGCTTGCTTAAGACCGTGGATGTGTTCTCATGGTCCTGACTACAGACCTCTACGGGCTGGGAGGGTGAGGTACTTGATCTAGGAACATGTTTAGACCTCACACCTTATAATAAGGCTGTAATTACACTGTTAGAACTTGGCCTCCTTACATCTAAGCTATAGTTTTGTGCGTGGACATGCATTGTTATTAGCTGGACTGGCAATTTGCTCAACAGAAAAGTGTTAATATAGCGGCCAGTGTACACTGGAGGTGACAATAAAATGCCCCGCGTGAGCCCGAGGACAAAGCTTTGCATTAATTAGAAAGAGCAAACGAGAGCTGAAGGGTGAAGGCTAGGGGCTTCCAAACGGGTGAATTGGGCCTATTGGGAAAAGAGCCTCGTTGGGCTACAATGTAAAGGTTGAATCAATAATCAATATTTGAGGTAGCCACAATGTGACAATGTATCGCCCTTTGCAGCACTGGACAAACGAGGCTCTCTCAGCCGGGCGATGGGTGATTGTTCTCGGTTCACACTCCTCCCCCTGTCAGGGCTCCGTCCGTCCCCCCATTGTTTATTGTATCGGTGCCTCTAGTTAAACGTGCAACACAAACCCTGGCTTTCGAAAACTATTGCGCGTGAGTTTGATTTAAAAAAAAAAAAATACAATTACGTCAACCTCTGGTAACTTTAAATCCCTGGCACTTACCTCGACGCGGAACGATGTGCAGCCCTTGAGAAACTCCTTTATGTTGCTCAAGCACTCGCCGTCGTTTTTCGGCTCCTGGTAGATCTGGAAGACGGAAACGCTCGTTAGAGATACACATCCAACATATACCTTTCACAGTGCGGCTATCCGCTTGTTTTGGGGGCCTACAGGTATATTCTTTGCGACACGCATTCTACATCGCCTCTTTGGCCGGTCTGCGCTGGGAGGCTGAACACAAATCCGTCAGCGGGGAAGTGGACGAGGCTGAGGCATTGGATCGAGGGAAATGACGTTGACAAATGGGGATACCCGCTCGTGCCTATAGGTTAACTCGTCTTTCTAATAACCTCTAACAAGAAAGTGGATAATATGAGAAATGTTAAGGCAGCAATGCACTCAACTAACTACTTGAATGGAGTTGGTTTTGACAGAAAAGGGTCATCTTAACCTCCTCGGACTAGGTCTTGACTCGGTAATCCTAGTTGTGGAAAGAGTCCAGCTAGACCTAAACCATATCCAACGCTTTCAAATAGCTAGGGACTAATGTTAATAATGCCAAACCATGGAGGTTGTAATGCTTGTAGCGTAGCAGGGCAGTGTGACCATAAGCATTGTAAGTTGTAATGTCTTCTATGGATTTTAGCTAACTGATAGATATTTGATTTCCTGCAGCAGCAGCACAGGTCAGAACCTGGTTTGCTATAGTTGCACATTAATGACAAAGATGACAATGTGTACTGTATTGTAACTCATTATGCCTACTTGTGACATTTCACACACTTTCACACAATTTGGATCCAGAAAAATGCTTATTTTTAGAGTGAGTACACCCTGGCAGCACCTGCAGCTCCAAAATAAGTGGTTAATGTTGCTATTACAATAATATGTTTGATATCATGGACACATTGTGTGTAAAGCACAGTGTCGGCCCTGTAGATGCATAACCAAGTTTTGAGAAATCTTATCTAAGAATAAAATATATTAAATCTCCCCAAAAGGTAAATACACAATCATTTAGACCAGGGATCTGTATTAGCTATTGGCTGACTTGGTCATACTGTTTTGGATTTCAACTATCAAGGGACCAGTTCTCCCGCTTGTTTTCCCCTCACTTGCACAGAGAAGATCCACTCACGGTGCATTTTAGATCTAGAAATGGTTTCGAGGGGCGATTTACTCCGTCCGTCATCCCACATCGGTGTTTACCAGAATGGTCAAAGGCACCTTCTCTGCTCAAATCAAAGATTACAAAATAAAAAGGACATCTCATCATCTCAAATTGGGGCAAAACGGATGAAATAGTCGGTCACACGGTATAGCGCGGAGTGGATCGCCTACAAGTCAAGCCTCTGAAAGCGGGGCATGCAGACAGCCTCAAACACAACACCTCTGTTTCCAAGAAACATTGCCTCGTTTAGGGAAGTGTCTCAACTGACTGGGGCTATACGTTGACAGACACAGACAACAAATACTGCGCTGTTTCTTTAAATGGGGAGAGGGTCCTTCTGTGTCTGTGCGCCTTTGCAGTCAATGGCGGCCCACTCTTATGGTCTGTGTACAGACAGCCAGACATCCTTGGTTAAACATACAGTGTACTGTGTGCATCAAACACTTAGACACACATGCCACATCCTAGATTAAAGAGGAATCTTCAAATGATCAAATGCTTCAAATGTTATAACAAATCTCTGTTAGACCTATAAGTATACATTTAGCTTAGACCCTCAGTAAAAACATAGAAAATAGGGCCTCCGTTGTTAAAACCATACAGCCTGCTACTGGGTCATACCAGCCCTTGATAATGTCTGATCAATTATTGTTTTTCCTTTGCTGTGATGTTGCCTATTTGCAGGCAGATCGATACGCAATGGAAAACAACAACGGCCTTTCTGTCTCACACGCGTAGTGTACTGACATATGTGCAGCCGTTTGGTGCTGTTTTGGAGACAATAACCCGGGCTGCCGTGACCTACAAAAGAAATCTCCTCATGGACCACTGGGCAGAGAGACAAGCCACATAACAAACCGCGTCGGCGTCACGGCTCTCGGTGGCACAGACGCGCCGACGGGGCGGGCGGTTATGCGGGGGGACAACGGTGCTATTGCCCTTACTTTGTCCGTGGACCCCGGGCTGAGCCTCTCCAGCAATCTACACAAGACCACCCCATCTTTCAGGGAGGTCTGCAGAAATGCTTCAGGATCCGAGATGGTCTTCTTCGGCGATTCCAACACCCCGAGCGTAATCAACCATGTAACCGTCTGTTCCGCTGAATTCATGGCCAGTCACAACAGATCCTATCCAACGAAGCGGCGGTGTTTGTGTAATTTAATAGCTGCTAACCCGGTTACACTGTCATCTGTGCGTTAAAAGAAAAACATAGCTAATCCAGAAGGATGCATGAGATCTCGGAGAGAGAAAGAGGCTACGGAGAAAGATCCCTCCTTCCTTCTCCCTCGGGTGGACGCGGATGACGCTTGGCTTGTGGAAATTCAGCGGGTCTGGTTTCCTCTCTTGTGTGGTGTGTTTTTTTTCTCCTCCAACCTGGCAAGCTGTCAAGTGCGGTTCGCTGTGATGCGTTGAGGCAGTGGACTGCATACATGCGCATCGCAGCCACTGGATGACATCACACAACAGGGACAAGCCAGTCCAACCAGTTGTTGGGCCACTTCAGCATTTGACATGAATAGGCTTTCTCTGAGTGGCTTTGCATATCCTGCTCTATTATCCGTTTATTATAACCTCGCTATTGGCTACTGCTGTTATCTGCTGCTGATGTGATGGATGTAGACAACCCTCAATACCTTCCATACAATAGGCCTATGTGTGTTTTAAAGGGAAGAAGCATAATGGAGCGCAAACAAGTCAGATACCTGTGCACCAGATTGACTAATTATTACCTTTAAAATTTGGGCTCATTTTTAATGAATCCATTTCCTAAAGAATGACTGCACAGTCCCATTAGCCTGTTCCAAGAGCAGTTAGGAAGTTTAGTGTAGACAGCTGGTTCTGTGCCCAGGGCCATAACGGTCTGATTTAACCAGAATGAATGATCGTATCCTCACTGATGCTCCAACACCACTGTTTGGTGGTTATGTCTCCTGGGATGGATCTACCCAAAGAATGCACTCTCCTATATCATATCATATCATATTATACCATATCATATCATATCATATCATATATCATATCATATCATATCTCACAGGCCTTAAAGACTAGGAACTGTGTTGCAGAGTAGAACTTCTCACCCTGACCACAGGGTGGGGCTCTGTGCACACTGTATCTTCTATAAATGTTTTCAAATGCATCACTCCCCAGGAGACCAAACAAGCTACCTTCACCTCATCCAGTGTTTGGATGCTGCAACTATCAGTGTCATATGGTATCTGCAGGTGGCCTATGCTGTACACAAACTGAGTCAGCAAGCAGACTGTTAGCTCACACTAATAGCCCTTATTACTTATTGAGTAATGATTGAAGTGTGTAATCCTGCCCCAACCATTTACCAGAGCTAACAGAAGCCAAGAGATGGCCATAGAAAACAGGATGCTTAATTAGCCCTTTTCTGATATTAATGCACCTGATCGGAGTTGCAAGCTTATATACATTCTACGTTTATATGAAGCCTTCAGTTATCCTCTGAAAAAGAAGCACAGGGAAAACTGTCTCCCTTTCCTTCTCTACCTGGAGGAATCTGGAATACCCATAGGAGCTCCCTGGTTACCAAAGTAAGCTGCAGGGACAGCTCCTCAACAACGAAGCTATAGGCCTGCTCTTGCTCGCTCTATCTCCCTCTCTTTTACTCTGTATGTGTGTTGTCAGGAAGGCTGACCCCTGAGGCCAGCCGTGTCTAAAACAGCAAGTGTCAAGAGACACCTCAGTGCCTTTGAGGTCCTGTCACCATGGGTCTGTTACCAAGGGTGCTACTGTGGGGCTGTGGAGACTGGCCCGAGGCATTCATTTCCCTCCATTCAACCTTCATCTCAACGTTTCCACCCTCTCGTGTCTTCACACAAAAAGAAACTCTTGTTTTTCTAAACTCTTCTTCTTAGTTTTGTGAGGAAATATAGGAAAACAGAGAGTGCGAGAGAGAGAGAGAGAGATATGGAGATAAAAAGAGGCAGATAGAAAGAGTTGGGTGAATAGTGAGGCATTCAGGAAAGACAAGGCAGAGAAAGATGTGAGGGGCAGAGGGCCTCTGTAACATCTGGATCACCTGCTGTGGGAAAATCTGGTCAAGAGGAAGGAGCAGACGGCCGGCCACATAAATTTGAGCTATTAACATGTCACATACTGAAACACCATACAGACTGTTAACAATGACCCCGTCGGTGTTTCTGTATGTCTTGAGATGAAGAAGTGCTCCTCGTGCTCCTTCACTGGTGCATGAAGACAGACAACACGGTACGTTTTCCTGCTTTAGGATGACACATTTCTCACATTTCTCAAAACAATACACTTGTCTCACTACCCGTCTCTCCTCAGCTACTCATTGAAACTGATGATGCCCTGACGGGTGACACGTGTCAAATTCTGTCAAACGAGCGCAGGCTTTTTTTTCCCCCGTTCCGCTTGACTTCATTGAGTCAAAGCACAACTAAGACTTAGAAATGTCAGCGCACACCGTTCAACCAACCTCCCTCTGAAACACGGAAACACACTGACTGCAGACACACACACACACAAACATACATACATACTAAGCTCAGAAGAATCAATTACTGCTATAAAGTTCAGTCACATTAACTGGAGCCAAAAGGGAAAGGGAATCACAAAACCTCTGATTAACTGCATGTGTGTCTGCACTCCTCTAATCTCTCGTTCTTTCTCCTCTCCCATGCTTTGTCTTTATCTCTCCTGCCCTCTCTATCTACTTTCTGTCCTTACCTTCTATCTCACTAGCAACTTGCAGTGTGTTGTTGTCGTTCCAGTAAATGTCATTTAACTTAATCTGTCATTCCATGTGTGGCTCCCGCTTCTGTCCATACCTCCATGACTCCTCCAGTGGGTTATATGAGGTTCCACATCTGGACCACTGGATACACACAGAGGCAAAACACACACTGTCACACAGCTGTCTGGGGCCGTCCCTGTGTTCAGTCTTTGACAGGTGTCATAAGCAAATTAGGTACACTGTGGTCTCAGAAGGGTTGGACCAAACCTAACCTACATTCATTCAATTGAAAAAGCCCCCCCGCCCCCCCCCTCTCTCTCTCTTTCTAAGAGATACGCTCATCTTTTTGAGGAAAACAGTTTGGTGTTTCTAAGAGGTTTGGTGTCACCTATCTTGTTACATGGTCCTTCAAATCAATTGAGTCTGTGCTGCTGTGAATCCATCACCATTTAAGGCCATCCCTCCTCCCTGTGTCCGTCTCTCCCTCCTGTCTCGGCTTGCCGCTAGAGCCATCTGGGCCAGGGAGATGGGTCATATTTCATTATGACAAGGCAAACTCCATGCAACCCAGAGCCACTTCACAGGCCAAAACAGAGTGCATTAAGCAGAATGATGGATGGATCAGACAAGCGTGCCCTGGCAAGATGAAGAAAGGATCAGAGAGGATCAGACATTCATTTGGATGCTGTCTTTTGCTGTAGCTTTACGGAGTGGTGTAGCCCTAGCAGGACTTCCCAAACTTGACTTGGATGTCAAGGACCCCCAAACAGACAAGGTTTCATCCGGGAAGATATATGGCTTTATACAGGATTACATTTCCCTCACCTTTTACGCTGAAATATATCTTTATGACATTAATTCATAGTATACATCATAATAAGTAGTATCAAAAAAGATGAACTAAAGCTTTAGAAAGCTATATAATTGATTTGTGTTCATATTACTTTGCCTTGACTGGAGGTTACTCATCGTTTACCCACCTATTTTTGTTATTATTATTTAGTCACTGAGTGGGTGTCTCGCGGGTGTGTTGAGTAGTGTTGGGGTTCGTTACTCCAAAAAGTAATTAAATGCTTACTCATTTCAAAAGTACCGTGGAGTCACTTGTGTTTATTTGTCCACTGGGAGCAGGAATTACCACTCGTCAGCCCCTGCGTTACATTTGTAAAATTCAAAATTGAAATTCCTTACACTACTCGTTACTGGGAAAACTATCAACATTAGCTTAATGTAGCGCAATGTTGTTACTATGTCGTGTTTCCCTTCCTGAGCAGCACGTGACAGTAATGTTACTTTTCCGTGTAAGCTACGCCGCGTTATAGGCACGTCGTTACTTTTCATAGCAACACGGCGTGAGGTAGTAACGCGTTACCACCGAGCACCGGCGTTGAAAGACGTTCACCGATCCGCCGAGTCGTGTTCTGCTCTCGCTCTGTGCGGGGTTGCGCGTGTGTCATGAGTCCCCTCTGACGTTACAGGTCCGCCTACGTGCGTCCTCCTCTCCAGCCCCACGGTGGATCCAAGAGCGAGGAGTCAGTCGTTCACTCTTGCAGCGTCACGCACAGGCGCCGCCGCCGCTGTTCATTTAACGTGAGCCCTCCGTGGTATGGACACCGGAGGAGAGCCCTGACCATCCAGGAAACATGCCTACGGTCCTCGGCGGCAAAGGGAAACTTTCCAGCGTCTGTTTTCTGCTCCGATGCGCATCTTCTCAGGTGAGAGGGCTCCGGTGCTCCATGTAGTAGCGACTGAATACTTCGACGAAGATGAATGATCCGTTTTTGTTGTCATCATTATGTGACAAACCCAAATTACCCATTTAATTGGTCTTTCGGTGGAAGTCTGTTTCAGTTTTAATTGCATGTTTTAGGTCACCAAACAACACAACGCCTACTTTGTAAATCAATAGCCTGCTGAAAGCGGAATACTGAAATAAGAACTGTTTACCCCTGCAGAGCCTTACATTGTTTTGAGCTGTTCCACTTCAAATTAAATCAGTTTGTGGATTAAATTAGTGGTTTCAAATTTGCTTTGAATTTACTTCCCACCCCTTGACAAAGAGAAATACTTCTTTAGTGTAGCCTGAAAACTAACATAGCTCCAGTAATTGTTGATTCTTAAGAATGTAACAGGTGGTAAATAGTTGGCTTGCATGCTGCTTGTTGCGTGTTGTAGGTGTTATGATGGGTTGTGGTTTTCCTCGGCCACAGGGGATGTTACATTCACCAGGGGTATTGCACCATAGTGATGCTGATGGGCATGCAGGTGTGAAACACATTGCACATGATAATGTTCATACTAATGGCTTATAAGTAACTGGGCAAACAGGCCAGGCGTTTGCCACTGCCTGTGCACTGCCACAGGGATGTGAAACACTGGCTGTCTGTGTTTATGTTTTTCACCGGGTGCCTATGGCTTTATAACTGCCTTGTGGTCATAATAATCAGACAGGCCAATTTTCACACACCCTCACACACACTGTTTTCCATCCGCAGGCTTAGAGTCCAGCCACTCAGACATTGACCATAGTGACTCATGCACGCCAGCAGAAACACACACACACACACACACACACACACACACACACACACACACACTGCACCACACACATTTGCTACAGTGCATACTCATGCTGTACAGATGGCACAGAAAAGACTGCGAGTGAGGCATGAGAAGAAGATATGAATGCCCTACATGTCCTATCCAAGTACAGGAAGACCAAAGAAAACAGAATATGTCGTCAGTGTTCGACAGATGAGGTTGACACAGAAAGGCAAACATTCAAAACAATGAAAAACTCACAAAAACCCAACCAGTATTTGTAGACCTTGATGACTATTCTGATTGGGAATTAAACAAGGTTTCTATCAATACATATTAGCTCGCTACAACCTGAGGAACAGTGAGTAACACACACCACGTGATTTCTAAAATCAACACCATGTGAATTTTTATTTATTTGATTACTGAACATTCAATTAAATTCATTGTTTCCTACACAAACACTAATCACTTGCACATAGACTACTCATACTCTGCATGCACAGTGGAGGATCTGAGACCCTCCACTGTGCAGACACTGAAACACACACCCACATGCACAGAAAGTGCCTACACACAGTGCTGCAAGTGGGGAAAGGGGATGTAATGTGAAATGTTGATCCTTTGTCTTGATGTTTTAGCAATCTTGGCCTCAACGTTCATGCCAGTAAAGCACGTTGAATTGAAATTGGACTCTTAAGTGAGAAAATGAGCGATAGAGAGGAAGGACCCATCAAGTTGTGATTGGGAGCAGGGTGGGGGAAGGGAGGGTGAGAGCGCGATAATTTGGATGGAAACAGAAAGTTGCTCGCTACAGAATCAGCATCCTTCTGATCATCTGCAGCTGTGATTGTTAAGATATGAGTCACCGACCAGCATCAACCTCCTCTCAACCGTCACGATTACTGTGTGTGTGTGTGTGTGTGTGTGTGTGTGTGTGTGTGTGAGAGAGAGAGTGTGAGACTGTAAGAGGTATTACAGTAAAGTGCTACATTGAACTGTGTATGCTACATCAAAGAGGCGGGAGGCAGAGAACAGTCAGTGTCAAGCTATTTGTGTGTGTGTGTGTGTGTGTGTGTGCGCGCGCGTGTGTGTGTGTGTGTGTGCGTGTGTGCGTGGTAGAGATTCAAAAGATGCGACATGACATCTACAGTAGAGAAAGGGTGGATGCTTATGCTTGAGTGCGTGCATGTGTATGGCGGTGTTGCGCGTGAGTGTGTGTGCATGCATTCAAAGTGCATGTGTAAGTCAGACTCACAGGATGCACAATGTAATTCAAACGTTCAGGCACGCCTGTCGCGTTCACTGTCTGATTGATAACGAGACTGATGTCTGATACTCTGTTGCACTGCGGTTACCTGCTTTTGAAATTTCAACTTCCTGTGACCTTCTCTTCATTTACCACCACATCTGTCCTCCCATTCCCATCAGGTAAAAAGAAGCCAACACAACAGCTGTGCCAAAGACATTATAGGGGTAAGAGATTATTCATTTATTATTTTGATGATCTCATTATTAGTAACTGACTTTGAACCTGAGCAATTCTTTCCATTTTATAAAATAAATGTGTCTGTATTCAGATTGTGAGAGCTGAATAAAGACACAGTCTGAGTGTACTGGATATTTTCTAGTTTGTGCAATTTTTGCACCTCGCTACGTTTCTTTGGTTGGTTTTTGAGAGGCTCTATTTCTAATACATAGCTATATTAATACTTGAATTATTGCTTGGTGGAAGAAAAGCCAGCAGCAGCTCCTAGATATCTGAGTTTGTGATCAGCGGCCCGATGGTCTGCTCTGTATGTCACACGATGTTGGGGGGCTTAAGACACCGAGGATATGTGTGTCGCCACAGGCCACTGCTGGTCCCTTTGGCCTTGTTACTAGTCCACAGAGAAGCAGGTAGGAAGAGGAAGCTAGAAAACACATCATGCTCCACCTGGGAGGCCTTCTTGTTGTTGGAGGAGAAGGGTGAGGGATGGTCGTGCGTCCTTGGTGACTGGGGTAGGAGAGGAGAGATAATGAAGTGAAAGGATGAGCAGCGAGAGGAAGCACTTGCCCTCCGGGGATTAGAGGGTAGAAACAGAGAGAAAGAGAAGCGGAAAAGAGACGCTTTAGACTCATCTGCCAGGTTCACTAGACTGAAATGCGTTATGCGTTGTGTCACGAGTGCCTTTGGCTGCATGAATGAAATGGGGCATATTCCTCATCGCAGTCTCCCATTAAGGCTTTTTAGACTTCAGCAGCACG
The DNA here is from genome assembly GCA_034670385.1 of Hoplostethus mediterraneus. Lineage (NCBI taxonomy): Eukaryota > Metazoa > Chordata > Actinopteri > Trachichthyiformes > Trachichthyidae > Hoplostethus > Hoplostethus mediterraneus. Next base: position 41,650 of record JAXDDW010000090.1, read on the forward strand.
ACTGGAGTTGCATCTCTGTTATCACCCATCATGATCTGTTACTGAGCTGCCCCCCCAACACACACACACACACACACACACACACACACACACACACACACACACACACACATTAGAGCTGATATAATGACGTTTTCCAGAGCGTACTCCTGTTTCAACGGTCAAGCAACCTTGTGCCCTCCATCACCTACCCAATTTTCGAACCACTGTAGGTCATATTAAAATGGTACAAAATCAAGCCATTTTCTTAGCATCAATGGGACCTGGTTTGTCTGAGTAAGGCTTTGGACAATCTAATCAGCAGAGATTATAATCAGAGCAGGAGCAGAGACAATGTACTGTGCACGCAGAGCTCTGTCCATGTGGCTGGTTTCCTCTTGAGCGCTGTGCAGATATGACAAATAAAAGATACCACACTGGACCCAGGCTATTATCTATGATCACCACAGTCTGCTATGCCCTCAAGGAGAGCAATGACACACACACACACACACACACACACACACACAGGCACACGCACAGGCACACTCGCTGGTGGTCAGTAATTCCACCACGTGCATTTGAAATATGTAATAATTACATTTGTGCATTTTGTAATTTGTATTTGTCAGGTTTGAAATGACAAATACAAATAATAAGAAGATTCCTCTGAGGACAGTGTACAGAAATACTAAGATACTGCAGATATAACAGGATCACACTGTCTCCATGAAGTAGTGTGAGAACAGCCACAGTACTATGAACTGTAAAGAGATGAGATTATTCAAAAAAGCATCAACTGATTGTGTACATGGCTGACGTGGATCACCCCCAGTCTTCTCTGTTCCCTCTGTCGACGACCAAGTCAGAGT